>JBBPBX010004664.1:45729-55940 GCA_038048925.1 Garcialebias charrua
AATATGACAGTGAGAGGACTAAAGAGAATACACAGGAATAAAAGGAGATGCAACAAAGGCAGATATAGATAGCAAAGGCAAAGCAGAAGGCGTATGATGACTTGTATGGGAGACTGGACACTAAAGAGGGCAAGGACTTGTACCGACTGGCAAGACAGAGGGATCAGGCTGGAAACAAACCCAAAGCAAATTCTAATAAAGTTTTATTTACATATCAAGTGGAGCATTAAGGCCAGCCATAATGCTCTGCTTGTGAAAGTAAATCTGTTGGGTATCAGTGTTGTTTTCGTTAACAATGACGATGACGAAAAGTTTTCGTCGACGCCCCCTTTTTTCATGACAATAATGAGATGGTAACGAAATAAACATTGCTCTTTAATGACTAAAACATGACGAAATGTGTGTGAGTTTTTGTTGACGAGATGAGACTGTACAAAAATGTTAGTCGGTGGTCTGTCAATAATTTAGAATGCACAATATTTCTGCCCATAATTATATTCTGTGTCTGAAAGTCAGCTGTTTGGTCATGTCCACTGCTACCCGACCGCGCTGATGCGCCGCACGCTCACCTTTGACTTCATTTCAAACTGGATCATGGCAGATGCTGCACGTTATACGAAGGGGCTCAAATTACTCAAATTAATTTGTAAAGACTAATATGTTTTATTTTTATTTTAAAGACTAAAACTAGACTTAAAATTTTTGTTTTTGTCGACTAAAGCTGGACTAAAACTATTAAATATAAAAATAACTAAAACTGACAAGAAGTATTTTTGTCTAAAAGACTAAGACTAAAACTAAAATCAAAATGGCTGTCAAAAACAACACTGTCATCTCGACACTCAGACAATAATTCTGAGTGACACAATGCCGAACAAGACGGGGGGGGGGAGATAGGAATGGTAATGTTCTAACAAGTGAGGAGAGTGTGATGGGAAGATGGAAGGATTACTTTGAGGAGCTAATGAATGAAGAGAATGAAAGAGAAAGAAGAGTGGAGGTCATAGAAACTGTGGACCAGGAAGTGGGAAAGATTAGTGAGGGTGAAGTCCGGAAAGCTCTGAAAAGAATGAAGAAGGGGAAGGCAGTAGGACCTGATGACATACCAGTGGAGGTTTGGAAATGTCCAGAGGAGGGACAGTGGGTATATTGGTAGAAGGATATTAGAAATGCAGCTGCCAGGAAAAAGACAAAGAGGAGATATATGGATGCAGTTAGAGAGGACATGGAGGTAGTTGGAGTGAGGACAGAGGATGCAGAGGACAGAGTGAGGTGGAGGAGGATGACTCGCTGTGGTGACCCCTGAAGAGAGAACAGATGAAGGAAGTAGTTAAAGGTTTGGAGTTAACCAGCTACATGAATACATACACATGGACTGACTTTAGAGAGAACTTCATGTAGAAAATCCCGAGTGAAGAACAGAAAGACAACAACCACATTACTGTATTAGAACCTACATAGAACACGTCAGCACTGTTTAACTTATTTACTTTGCTCAAGACTGTCAGAAAATGGTGACTGCGGTTTAATGGCACGTGCAACCTAACAAATTGAATTCCTGCTCACCAGTGTTTATTTGCTCTTTTGAAATTTCATAACTTGCTAATCACGTTTTTTTTTCATTGTATCAGAACCAGCAGGCCAGAATCTGCATGTTGTACCTCCCGTTGTACGAGCTGCTCTACCAGAACTTGAAGCAGCTGTCTGCTCAGCCACAGAACTCCAGTCCCGGGCTTGGTCTAAATGTGAGTCCTCTCTTTTAAAAAATCCCTGGGCTTAATGTTTTGGCTCACTTGTATCTGTTTCTGATAATAAATGCTAAAATGCATGTTGCAGTATTGCTGTATCCATTTAAAAAATGTCTATATACCGCTGAGAAGAGTTGTTTCTAGTTTCTACACTTAAGGTGCTCTTTGTCAGGTAAAAAAGAAACATCGACGCTGTAGGGTAAAAGATGAGGTACAGGTACAAGGACATCTCAAAAAATTAGAATTTTGTGTTTTGTCAATATTTTCAGAAGGTGAAACTCATATTACATAGATTCATTAAACAGAGTGAAATATTTCAAGCCTTTATTTCTTGTCATTTTGATGATCATGGATTAGAGATAATGAAAAACAAAACTCAGTGTCTCAGAAGATGAGAATAATCCACAGTCAGCTTCTGGTACTTTTATCAATGTGGGCTGGAGCTGAGTCCTGCTGGAAAATGAAACCAGCATCTCCATAAAGCTCGTCAGCAGAAAGAAGCATGAAGAACTTTAAAATGTTCTGCTAGATGCTGCTTGAACTGTGGACTTCAGAAAACCCACTGGACCAGAACCAGCAGAGGACATGGACCCAAACCATCACTGACTGGAAACTTCCAGACTCTGGGACCGTGGTTTACAAATGACATGATGGTTTTTATCATGACATGAAAATGTACTTTAACCTGAAAAGAGGATATTGGACCATCTGAGCAGCAGTCCAGTTGTTTGTCACCTCAGCAGGTAAGACACTTCTGATGTTGTCTCTGGTTCAGGAGTGGCTGGACTTGAGGAATGAGACATTTGTAGCTCATGTCTAAAGTTAATCAGCTGACCAGTCTGTGACACCAGCAGTTTACAATATTCAACCTCTTCGCAACAATTTCATTTTCTGAGATCCTTCATTTTGGTTTTTCATTAATTGTAAGTCAAATTTATCAAAATTACAAGAAACAGGTTTGAAATATTTCACTCTGTGTAATGAATCTATATCAAATAATGTACAAAACAAGGATGCAACAGGTACTTTAAGATATAATTAAAAAAATAATCTTTATCGGCTTTTGTCCCCCATCATAGAGCAATCAGGTCCGTCCGTCTGTCCGTGAATGTTGTGAGCGCAGTAACTTGAAAAATAAAAGAGGTAGGATCTGTCACTCTGCGCTGCCTTGGACAAGAAAAAAAAACTACTTCTGTTTTTATACACTGAAGGGCCAGGCAGAGCTCCGCGTTGGTCCGAGCGCCGCGCCACGCCGTGTGAGCGCCGCGGCACAAGCCTTTGAACGCGGGCGTGAACGCGTCAGGCTCAAATTTTACGACCGCTCACGCGTTGTCTCACAATAAACTGCCCGGTGGCGGACTGTTTTGTATGAGACACAAATGTATTAAATTCCTCTTCTTCATCGCTGATCTGAACTTTTTCTTTTGTTTTTTTTGCCAAAAGTCAAGTGATCGCTTGAAGCGGTCAACATTCGCTTCTTCCTCCGATGAGGAGGAATGAACTTGTCACGAGCGAACTAAACTCATGTCCAACGTGGCTGCGCGATGTTCTAAATATTTCCTGGTGTGCTGGTCTGCTGTGTGGGCTGAAGGACCAGCGCTCCCTGTTTTAATTTTATTTGTTAGAACTTTTTATTAACATATAAACACAGAACAAAGCTGCGCAGCCCTCTGCCTTTTTGTCTCCCACCCGACCTGTCAATCAAATCAGTAGGCGTGTCAGCAAATGACCAATCAGCGACCTCAATTTGTCCCGTAGGTAAACGCTCCGCCCTGCTTCTGCTCAAATGACGTCAAGAATTTGGAGCGAAAACGTTGGAGCTTCACGCTGCTTCACGCTGAGCTCTGCTGTGAACTGCCCGCGCGCAGCACGCGCGCGTGGCGCGGCGCTCGGCAAAACACACAGCTCTGCCTCGGCCTTGACTGTCCATCTGAATATCTTACACCAAAACATTAAATTTTACCTGCATTCCTTGTTCAGGTCCAGTCCGGAAAAGCACTCATCTCATCAACTACAAACATTCATTATTCAAATCCCTCAGCGACGGTGGACATTGGTGTACTGTTTGTAAAATTTGGGAATTCCAACCTCAACACAAAAAGTATTACTGTATTTATTAAGTAACCAAAAACATGTAAAATAGAAAAATATCAATTTGATAAATTGTTCATTCCATCTTGATTCAGAAGTTTTAAAACCACCTTTATCATTCAATTCTACTCAAAAATACTTTATTAATCCCAACGGGAAATTAAATGTTGTAACTCATCATCCTCGTTTCATTAAGAGACATTCTAGATTCTGGTGGCAGTAGGCAGGAAGGATCTCTTGTAAAGGTCCGTCCAGCAGATCCAAAGAAACTGGCCACAGATGCTGTCTGATCCATCCACCCAGACTCTGCTGGCCTCTGATTACTCTGGGCTGCAGGACCGCCCAAATTCTGGGTAGAACTCCTCCCAGAGCGATGGCCACTCCTGCCAGCAGCCCGCCGAGATGCTCGTCGCTGCAGACAGCTGGCTGTAGGTGTCGGGGGATGATCTCAGTCCGTCTGCTGTCACGAGCTGTGTTTCCTGCTAGTTCCAGGATCTCAATGGTCAGGCACTTGAGTATAGCCAGCAGAGAGATGGGAATGCATCCACGGAACCTCCTTTCAACTCATTTGATATTTGGGGCTGTGGCTTAGATTTTTTTTTCATTCAACCTTTATTTATAAAGATAAATCACATTGAGCCTAGAAGACTCATTTACAAGTGAGATCTGTTTAGACAGACAAAAAGTAGTGAAACTAGACACGTAGGAATTGGAGGCAAAAAAATTCCTATCAGACACTTTCTTCTTAGCCTGGTTAAAACCAGACCCTTGTCCTTCACTTCACTTTGGACTAGGGTCTGGCATTTCTCCCATAGACAACGATTTCTCCAGTCGATTTTTGACCGGACCAATCAGAGAACAGAAGGCGGAGTTTTGAACGACGTCGACTGACGTCGTCAGTTAAAATGGCTGCCGCCACGAAGGAATTTTCATGAAAACAAGGTAAAAAACTATTATTTCTTTGCTGAGAAAAAATATATTTCTTAGCTGACGTTATATCAGAAGTGTTCCTGAGCTTAACAGTTCCTAAATCAATTCACGAAATGGTCAAATCTGCTGGATTTAAATTGTTTCGGTTTGACATTTTCCAAACAGCCTCGGGTGCGCTACGAAAATAAATGATAAAAAATCGAATTTTATCTCAAATGTTTCATCTAGGCCAACAGTCAGTAAATTAGAGCCATATAATTACACACTGGTAGCAGAAAAAATATCCACCGAGTGGTTTCTGAGCTATTTATCTGATAGCCTGGACCTCGCCAGGCTAAACTAACAAAACTCCGCCTTCTGTTCTCTGATTGGTCCGGTCAAAAATCTACCGGAGAAATCGTTTTCTATGGGAGAAATGCCAGACCCTAGTCCAAAGCGAAGTGAAGGACAAGGGTCTGGTTTTAACCAGGCTACTTTCTTCTGGGCTAAGAAGAAAAACTCTAATATTAAAAAAAACCACCTCACACAAACAGCACATAGTGACGTAGATATTCCGCAGAGGAAGGGGAGACAACGAGAGCAGTGAGCAATGTCCAAGGACGCTCTCGACGGCACTGTTAAGAGTTCTGACCAGGATGAAATAATCAACCAGTTCCCTTGGGTGAGATCCATAAACATTCTCGAGGGATGTCGGGGAATGGCCAAGGACAATGCCTATGGAAATCCAAGAGAAATGAAATGATGACACAATGTTTATTCAGTTGGTTTCCTCGGGTTGATCAGTTGGAAATTCCTCGACGGGAGGGGGCAAATTCATATAAGGTGGCCTTCAAGGTGTTTCAGATAAACAGTTTTTTGGGGGGACAGACAGAACTTAATGACATCTACCTTGAGTTTGTGTTAGTCCGAAATGTCCAAATTAAATGGCTACACCAATAGAACGTGCCTGAGTAAAATCCCAGAGATCTGATCCATTTTGCCCAAAGCATTTGAGTATGGGTACTCGAGGCATGAACCAAGCCATCATAAAGGCAAGCAGCATGATTAGGACCCAATTTGCTGCCAGCGACTTCCTTGATTGTAGATAAACCAACAACCAGCCAAATCCAAAAAGCAGGAACCAGTTATCCATCCATTTTCTTCCACTTATTCGGGATCGGGTCGCGGGGGTAGTAGCCAGTAGGGAGGCCCAGACTTTCCTCTCCCCAGCCACTTGGGCCAACTCCTCCAGGGGAATCCCAAGGTGTTCCCAGGCCAGCTGAGAAACATAGTCTCTCCAGCATGTCCTGGGTCTTCCTCTGGGTCTCCTCCCGGTGGGACATGCCCGGAACACCTCACCAGGGAGGCGTCCAGGAGGCATCCTAACCAGATGCCTGAGCCACCTCAACTGGCTCCTCTCGATGTGGAGAAGAAGCGGCTCTACTCTGAGTCCTTCCCGGATGACTGAGCTTCTCACCCTATCTCTAAGGGAGAGCCCAGACACCCTGCTGAGAAAACTCATTTCGGCTGCCTGTATATGTGATTTTGTTCTTTCTGTCACAACCCAAAGCTCATGACCAAAGATGAGGGTAGGAACGTAGATCGACCGGTAAATTGAGAGCTTCGCCTTTTGACTCAGCTCTCTCTCACCATGGCAGACATGGTACAGTGCCTGCTTCAATGCTGATGCTGCACCTATCCGCCTATTGATCTCACGCTCCAGTTTTCCCTCATTCGTGAACAAGACCCAGAGATACTTAAACTCCTCCACTTGGGACAGGACCTCCTCCCCGACCCGGAGAGGGCACTCTACCTTTTTCCGGCTCAAGACCATGGCCTCGGATTTGGAGGAACTGATTCTTATCCCGGCCGTGTCGCACTCGGCTGCGAACCGCTCCAGCGAAAGCTGTAGATCACGACCTGATGAAGCCAATTGGACTACATCATCTGCAAAAAACAGAGAAGTGACCCTAAGGCCACCAAAACAGATCCCTTCAACACCTTGGCTGTAATCCTGTCCATAAAAGTTATGAACAGAATCTGTGACAAAGGGCAACCTTGGTGGAGTCCAACTCTCACCGGAAAGGAGCCTGACTTACTGCCGGCAATGCGGACCAAGCAGTGGGATTGTACAGGGACCTAACAGCCCATATCAAAGGGCCTTATACCCCATACTCCTGTAGTGCCCCCCACAGGGTTCCTCAAGGGACGCGGTCTAACGCCTTCTCCAAGTCCACAAAGCGCATGTAGACTGGTTGGGCAAACTCCTACTCACCCTCCAGGACCCTGCTGAGGGTGTAGAGCTTGTCCAGTGTCCCACGACCTGGACAAAAACTGCACTGCTCCTCCTGAATCTGACGTTTGACTATCCGACGGACCCTCCTCTCCAGAACCCCTGAATAGACCTTACCAGAGTGTGATCCCCCTATACGGTCCCCCTTTTTGAATAAGGGGACCACCACCCCAAACTGCCAATCCAGGGGAACTGCCCCTGATGTCCACGCAATATTGCAGAGTTGTGTAAGCCAACACAACCCCACAACATCCAGAGCCTTAAGGAACTCCGGGCAAATCTCATCCAGCCCTGGGGCCCTGCCACCGCAGAGCTTTTTAACCACCTCGGTGACCTCAGCACCAGAGATTGGAGAGCCCGATCCAAAGTCCCCAGACTCCACTTCCTCAGTGGAAGACGTGGCAGTGGGATTGAGGAGGTCTTCAAAGTATTCCGCCCACCGACCCACGACAACCCGAGTTGAGGTTGAGTTGAGGAACCAGTTATCATAAATCCAATTATATATGTGTCCTTAAAATCCACAAATTACAGCAGAGCTAGAGACATCATCAAGTCGATGAGATATCCAGCTGCGTGCCAACAGGGCAAATTGGCTTGCCTAAAGCCTGTCTTTTCCTCCAAGAAATGTTGCCTGGCTTCTCCTCGAAGAAATGTTATTGCTCATAAGGCAGAGCAGCAAAGCGGAGACGGAGAGAAGGGGAAATGCGTCTGACCTTGGCAAGAGCAAGTGGTGAAGTCAATATTATTTGAACTTTTGTTTGGAGATGTTTATCAGCTGCTCCTGGTTGTAAAAATCACCTTGTTGTCATGGTTACGTATCATAACTCTTGTATCTTGAGTACCGGTAATCAAAATTATTCTATAACTTTAAGTTCTGTGGCTATTCATTTCTTATGATATTGTGGACAGCTTTGAGGCAACTTTTGTTTTTTACATCATATTTCACTCATTTTGACCGGAACATGTAGGAAGCACTCAGTGTTCCATCTGAATCTTGTTTTTTTGCGGTCTGACAGGGCTCCAGAGATGACCTGATATCAGTCGGTTCTACAGACAGCAAGAGAATCAGCGCCTTGATCGACAAAGACCACGGTGAGTGGAGAACCACAGATACTGCACAAAACGTACGCCATCTGACCTCTTCCTGTTTACACATCATCCAGTGTTGTCACCACATTGGACCACAGAACCACATCAAGACTCATGTAACACAGCTCCATCCATTAGCAGCACTCTGTGGGAAAGGCCCAGCGGTGTAGCGCACGTGTATTACTTTAATTTTTTCTTGGGGTTTCTTAATGTAGTAATTCTGCTTTCCCTCACCAGTCTTCTCTGTTACAGTATTTTGACTTTTTGGACATCTTTCACCAGTGACACAGTAATGATGATTATAAGATGAAAGGGTGAGGACATCACAGTTCTATTAAAAGAAAGCAGCAGAAGTTTGAAATGTTCTTAACCCAACGTGAATTAGTGTTCCTTCATCAGTTCTGGTAAACTTCTTTGACGATTGTGTGGCAGGTTGTTTAGAAAAATATTGATTGGCTGGTGGACACACTCTTTTTAAAGACATTAGGTGTTTGGAAAAAACTTACAAACTGAATGATTACAGACGACTTGTTTGTTTTGCACTATTTATTTCAATAAGGATTCTCAGTAATGGCGGTCAGAACATGCTGATTACTGATTACTGATTACTGATTATTCTGTTTACATTTATTAATACTGTTTACTTTTATTACTACTGCTTACATGTAATTACTACTGTTTACATTTATTTACACTACTCTAATATCTACACCACTGCTGGTACATATACAGTGTGCTCTGAACGGTCTTATTTAGGGATGCCCAATGTGCCTTACTGCATATGCCACTTTTTGCCTCTACAACAACATCAACTACTACCTCATACATATACTGTGTACATTGACTCATACGCTGCTTTGCCACTTTGCAAATGTCAATGCTAGAAACCTTTAGTTTATTTTAGTTATACTTTTTATACTCTTTTTTTATACTAGTATGCAAAAACTCAGGACAATATTATGTTCATTAAATGTTTAATGTTTTAGTTTTAGAGTTGGTGTAAATTTTCATACTCTTATACCACTATGCAAAAAACTCAGGACAGTGTTAGTTTTACTATTTTATGCTTATGTCTATTATTATATGTTTCAGTGTTTCAATGTTTAGATGTTTACTGTTGCACCGAGGGACTGAGAGAAACGCAATTTCGGTCCTGTGTATGTCCTGTACAGTACATATTGCAGATCTGACAATAAAGTTGACTTTGACTTTGACTTTGACTTTGACTGATGGGCAATTTGAAAAACATCTCTCAAATGTGACCAGGTAGCCAGGGGTGTTCTCCAGGGATCAGATTTGGGGCCATTGCATTTGGCTTGCTAGTAGCTAACGGCCATTCTTTAAGCAATTAAAGTTCAACAATGTTCAGTCAGGTCATCTGGACAGTTTCTTGGTTTTGTGCTGAGACATTTCTCCCTCCATCTGGAAGGCTTCATCTGTCTGAGGAAACACCAAACAAAACTTATTCTCCCCCAACAGCTTACTCCAAAGTGGGAAAAAAACAGTTATGTTGGTGCTAAGATGGTCTCTGGGGCACGCCCTCTCCTCCGGTGCCCGCCCTCTCCCTCGTCGACAGTCATGTCAAACTGGTTCAAAACACCAAAGTCCATGCTCAATAATCCAGGTATAAAACCCAACAATGTTCAGTCAGGTTGTCTGGACGCTTTCTTTGTTTGCTTTTGTTGAACATTGTTGGATTTTAATGCCTGGATTAGTGAGCACGGACTTTGCAGTTAAAGTTCATCTAAGATCTTTGCTGTCCCCTGTAGAGAAAAAAAGGGAAATTGGATGATTGCAGTGTTTCCCTTAGATAACTTGCCATGGCGGGGCACTCATCTTGTCTGTGATTTTTTTTTTATCCGGGGGGGGGGAGACGGAGCTGGACGGACAAAGACACATCCTGAGCTGCACAGCACGCTGTTTATACCAACAGTTTAGAGTGGAGTGGGGGGCAGTGGCAGAGACACATCTGAGCCGCGCGCTGCTGCCTTTAGTTTTTTAGCTAGCACACCTATATTGCGAGCTGCTAGCTTAGCATTACATCAGTGCCAACAGGTGGTGGGGGGGTGCGCGCAGTTCTG
>JBBPBX010004664.1:65118-75643 GCA_038048925.1 Garcialebias charrua
TGCTCTTTGAAGCCGGATTGGAAATATCGGTAGGTTGGATCCGATATCTGATACTTAAATTATGCTGGTATCGGATGCCGATACCGATACTGGATCGGATCGGCCCATCCCTACACACAATCTGTATTTTAATTTCAAATAAATTATTTTAAGGATGCACAATATTGGATTTTTGGTCGATATCCGATATGTTAAAACTTATTTGGACAATAACCGATACCAATACCGATATTTGTCAGAACATAGCCCTCTTATTTAGGCTTATTTGCTACAAAAATTGTGCAACAGCTGTAAGAGCTGGTGACATATATCCAGTAACAGCCATATGATATGCATAGCACTTTGACTTATATTAAATGAAAAGCGTTAAATGTTATTTATTAGCATTAGTCACCTGCGATGCTGTCTCTTGTGGAGGCTTGTTCCAGGTTCCTAGCTGCAATGTGGGATCTTCTGCATTCCTGTGCATGAAGGACAGACTTTTTAAGTTCAAAGTTTTTGTCTATCCTTTGTGCCGTAAGACTAATAATGCTAACGGGGCTAACCCTTGACATCCAAATGTCTGTGGTAAAACTCACCCAACAAGTCGTGCTATCAGTTATTACGGTAGCTTCTCAATGACGTCGGAAATGAGGGCTTGTAACTCTGGTAACGTTATGTTGGAAAAATATCTCAGACTGGGGGCGATGTAGCGAGGCTCAACATAGTCCATAAATCTTGGGAATCCGACATCCTCACCAATGAAAAAAAAAAAAAACAACTTCCACACTGCCAACATTTTGAATTTTCCTCTCAGCTGTGAAATCAGGTAGGCGCACGTGACGTCATCGCGTTGTGCTACCGCTGCAGCAAAAACAGCACCTTTTATATCTGTGAGTTATTTCAATGGAATGGCCGATGTCAAATATTTAACTTTAACGTTGATATTGGCCGATACAGATACCATCCCGATAATATCGTGCATCTCAAATTTATGTTAAATTATTTAGCACCTGCTGCACCTGTGTGGCAGAGTGCAGCCGGAGGCAGAGAGCTGTGATCGTGACATTCTGTGCTCATTTAGAGCGTTTAGAGTTCAGAAACATTGTTTAGAATATTGCAAGCGTGTGGGAAGGGTTTAAAACACCTTAATATATTTATATATAAATAATAAAATATACTACTACCGTATTTTTCGGAGTATAGGTTGCACCTTTTTATAATTTTTTCATGGCCTACGACCTATACTCAGGTGCGACCTATACTGTACTCAGGTGCGACCTATACTCGGGTGCGACCTATAAATAGCTTTTTATCACTTTCGGCGAAACAAATTTTAAAATCCAGCTTATTTCACAATTACGTTCATTTATTAAGGAAAAGTTCAGCTCAGACACATATTTGCTATAATTTTTATCAAACAAATAATTGTTTTTAAGTGTTAATCTTCTTAAAAGCCTTGCTGTGTGCTCCTGTGGCAGACATGTGCAGCAGAGCTAAACGTAGGTGCGACCTATCTAGGGATTTTTCCAATCTATTGGTAATAATTGGACAATGCGACCTATACTCCGGTGCGACCTATACTCCGAAAAATACGGTACTTACTACTTGTACTACTATTCCTACTTCGTGGTTTTGCACTTATCACGGGGCTTCAGGGTACGGATCCCCCGCGATAAACGAGGGAATACTGTACATAATACCACGGTGTAAGAGTTATACATCTGCAATCGTGCCAACCAAATTTTTAATTTAGTTTAAGAATAAACAGCTTTATTTATTTATGTGAAAAATGTTAAAATTGAACTAGATTTATTTGACTTTTTGGTAAGGCAACTCTGTATGATGATGGTGGTGATGATGATGATAATAATATAAAAAACAGTGTAAAAATCAATTTACAATAATAATAATAATAATATATATATTTTTTTAAACTGTAAAAAATCCATTTACCTGACACGTTTGACCCGTCTGTGATTATTGTCGATACAGTTCTTTAAACGTGGTGTAAATGTGTAGTGTGGAGTGAAGGTCTGCCTCTTCCTGTCTGACCCAACTGCAGAGCAGAGTCTGGAGTTCAGCCTCACCGAGGAGTACTGCCGGAACCACTTCCTGGTGGGTCTGCTGCTCCGGGAGGTGGCCGAGGCCCTGCAGCAGGGGCCCGAGGTCCGACAGCTGGCCGTGGGCGTTCTGAAGAACCTGCTCATCAAACACGCCATGGACGATCGCTACACAACGTACAAGGTGAGGAGAACAAGAGAAGCTGAATTAACCGAGGAACTTGAGCACATCGTTCAGGATGATGAACTGGAGTTACACTTGTTTCACATCAAAATAATTTTATTATTCTACACGGTATCTGTCTCCAAACACAGAACTGATCTTTGATATCTGTTTGTTTGATTTAAAACAGAATCTTATTGCTTAAAAGTTAATGTTTGATATGCTAACTGCTCTTGTGATCAACGGCGCGTTTTCTCCCACATCAAAGATACCAGAATCTGTTATGCAAAGAGGCCATTGTTTATAGTGCACACTGCTGACAGACGCTACTGATAAAAAGGCGTCAACTGACAGCGTTACATCTCCCGATACCCCTGCCATCATTTATCTGCATCTGTACCACAGCCAGCACAATCCTACTGTCTTTAAACCATATTTTCAGATTCATTCAACTAAGAATGGTCTTTTTTCATAAAAAATTATCCTAGAAATAAAAGTGTAAGACTACTGACTGGCTCCTTCTAAACTCGCCTAGTGTTAAAGAATAATAATAATAATAATAATAATAATAATGAATTCAATTTATAATGCACTTTTCATTAATAAAAATCTCAAAGTGCTAAAGTGCAAAGAACTGCATCATTAGGACCTGCTGAGCAGGTTGAGGTGCAAAATCCTCAATATTAATGCAAAAATAAATAATTAAATGGGTAAAAGTGGGCAAAGTGCTGTTGGAATAAATAGGCCACAATGCTGATACTGTATATGTTTGATACGTTGTCCACAAGGCTTTGACTATTTTTAAAAACAGATATTTTCTGTTGGGTTTGCGCCTCAACACAAACAGCTCTGGGCGGAGGAAATAAATCTAAAGTCGAAGCTTTTAAAAACCGGTCTCTCTTGTGAATAAGTCCTCGTGACTCAATGAGACTAAAGGCTCCGGCAGAGCTCTGCGTACGAACTGTACGCCGCTCTACGTGCGTGTTCTGTGCGCACACGTTCACAGGCACAGCTCTGCGTTCGTTCTCGCGTTAAATGCTCGCGTTTTCGCTCCAAATTCTTGTCGTAATTGAGCAGCTGCGCGCAGAGCGTTTACCTACGGGACAAACGGAGGTCGCTGATTGGTCATTTGCTGACACGCCTACTGAATTGATTGACAGGTCGGTGGGGAAAAGAAAAAAGGCACGAGCTGTCAGGCTGCAGCCGCTGCGGTGTTCTAAACTTTATACTATGTTAATAAAAAGTTCTCAAAAATAAAAACAGGGAGCGCTGGTCCTGCAGCCCACCAGGAAATATGTAGGATCTCGCACAGATGAAACATGAGTTTAATTCGCTCGTGACAAATTCATTGATTTCTCATCATTTCAGTCATCAAGTCAACGGAACGAGGAGGAAGCGATCACTTGACTTTTGGCAAAAAAACAAAAGAAAAGGCCAGATCAGGGATGAAGAAGGGGAATTTAATACATTTGTGTCTCGTACAAAACAGTCTGGTTTTAGGATAATTAGATAATAGAATAATAATAGAATAATTGTAACATTTTCAAGCTACAATATTTACCAAAAAAATAGTTTTGTTGCTATTTTTGTTTTATTTCTGCTTTTGCAAAAAAAAAAAAAAAAATTATTGGAAATACTGTATATATTTTTTTTATTGTATTCTGGTCTATTTTAGAAGTTTTAGACAGAGAGGTGGATAGATACCGTAAGACGGTACTTGGTGTGTCATCGGGAGAGAGTAGCAGTTATAAGCAAGCCTGGTGGTGGAATAGTGAAGTGCAGAAGGTTATCCAGAGGAACATATTAGCCAAGAAGAAATATAACAGTGAGAGGACTAAAGAGAATACACAGGAATAAAAGGAGATGCAACAAAGGCAGATATAGATAGCAAAGGGAAAGCAGAAGGCGTATGATGACTTATATGAGAGACTGGACACTAAAGAGGGCAAGGACTTGTACCGACTGGCAAGACAGAGGGATCAGGCTGGAAACAAACTCAAAGCAAATTCTAATAAAGTTTTATTTACATATCAAGTGGAGCATTAAGGCCAGCCATAATGATCTGCTTGTGAAAGTA
Source organism: Garcialebias charrua (assembly GCA_038048925.1). Lineage (NCBI taxonomy): Eukaryota > Metazoa > Chordata > Actinopteri > Cyprinodontiformes > Rivulidae > Garcialebias > Garcialebias charrua. The sequence continues at coordinate 69,401 of JBBPBX010004664.1, forward strand.
AATCTGTTGGGTATCATCTTGACACTCAGACAATAATTCTGAGTGCCACAATGCCAAACAAGACGGGGGGATAGGAATGGTAATGTTCTAATAAGTCAAAAAAAGGCGTTCAATACAGAAACAACTGGACTTTATTTGTAACAGAAGACGTTTCGCTTCCCATCCGGGGAGCTTTATCAATTCAATGAAGAGACTGTGAGAGAGAGAGAGAAGTTATAAGCATGCTGGGCCACTGACACATACTAATAAGTCAGGAGAGTGTGATGGGAAGATGGAAGGATTACTTTGAGGAGCTAATGAATGAAGAGAATGAAAGAGAAAGAAGAGTAGAGGTCATAGAAACTGTTGACCAGGAAGTGAGAAAGATTATTGAGGGTGAAGTCTGGAAAGCTTTGAAAAGAATGAAGAAGGGGAAGGCAGTAGGACCTGATGACATACCAGTGGAGGTTTGGAAATGTCTTGGAGAGATGGCAGTGAGGTTTTTGACTCAAATATTTAATGGCATATTTGAGGGTGAGAAAATGCCTGAAGAATGGAGAAGAAGTGTGCTGGTTCCCATTTTTAAGAACAAGGGTGATGTATAGAGTTGTAGCAACTACAGGGGAATTAAGTTGATGAGCCACACAATGAAGATCTGGGCGGAGGAAACAATTAAAATGAAGACGAAACGTTTCTACTTTTTTGTTTTGTTTTGTTTTTTGAATGTCCAGAGGACCAGACAGCTTTTTTAGAAGGATGGATAAGATTAAGAATGAGATCATCAGAGGTACAGCACATGTTGAACAACTTGGAGATAAAGTTACGGAGGTCAGACTGAGATGGTTTGGACATGTCCAGAGGAGGGACAGTGGGTATATTGGTAGAAGGATGTTAGAAATGCAGCTGCCAGGAAAAAGACACAGAGGAGATATATGGATGTAGTTAGAGAGGACATTGAGGTAGTTGGAGTGAGGACAGAGGATGCAGAGGACAGAGTGAGATGGAGGAGGATGACTCGCTGTGGTGACCCCATAAAAGAGAAAAGCTGAAAGAAGTAGTTCAAGGTTTGGAGTTAACCAGCTACATGAATACATACACATGGACTGACTTTAGAGAGAACTTCATGTAGAAAATCCCGAGTGAAGAACAGAAAGACAACAACCACATTACTGTATTAGAACCTACATAGAACACGTCAGCACTGTTTAACTTAAGGCCCAGGCAGAGCTCAGCGTACTGCCTGCACGCCGCTCTACGCGCGCATTCTGTGCGCACGCGTTCACAGGCACAGCTCTGGTTTCGTTCTCGCATTAAATGCTCGCGTTTTCGCTCCAAATTCTTGTCGTAATTTGAGCAGCTGCGCGCAGAGCGTTTACCTACTGGACAAACTGAGGTCGCTGATTGGTCATTTCTGACACGCCTACTGAATTGATTGACGGGTCGAGTGGGAGACAAAAAAAAGAAGGCACGAGTTGGCTCTGGCTGCAGCCGCTGTGGTGTTCTAAACTTTATATGTTAATAAAAAGTTCTAAAAAATAAAAACAGGGAGCCTTGGTCCTGCAGCCCACAGCCCATCAGGAAATATTTAGAATGTCGCGCAGCCAGGTAGGACATGAGTTATTATTCGCTTGTGACAAATTCATTCATTTCAGTCATGGAGTTAACAGAGGAGGAAGCGATCACTTGACTTTTGGCAAAAAAACAAAAGAAAAGTCCAGATCAGGGATGAAGAAGAGGAATTTAATTCATTTGTGTCTCGTACAAAACAGTCCGGCGCCGGGCAGTTTATTGTGAGACAACGCACATTGCGTACGCGGTCGTAAAATTTGATCTTTGCGCGTTCGTGCCCTGCGGGGCTACGCTTGTGCCTCTGCGTACGTACGGCGTAGTGCGGCGTACTGCATTACGCTGAGCTCTGCCGGGGCCTTTATTTACTTTGCTCAAGACTGTCAGAAAATGGTGACTGCGGTTTAATGGCACGTGCAACCTAACAAATTGAATTCCTGCTCACCAGTGTTTATTTGCTCTTTTGAAATTTCATAACTTGCTAATCACGTTTTTTTTTCATTGTATCAGAACCAGCAGGCCAGAATCTGCATGTTGTACCTCCCGTTGTACGAGCTGCTCTACCAGAACTTGAAGCAGCTGTCTGCTCAGCCACAGAACTCCAGTCCCGGGCTTGGTCTAAATGTGAGTCCTCTCTTTTAAAAAATCCCTGGGCTTAATGTTTTGGCTCACTTGTATCTGTTTCTGATAATAAATGCTAAAATGCATGTTGCAGTATTGCTGTATCCATTTAAAAAATGTCTATATACCGCTGAGAAGAGTTGTTTCTAGTTTCTACACTTAAAGTGCGCTTTGTCAGGTAAAAAAGAAACATTGGCGCTGTAGGGTAAAAGATGAGGTACAGTCATTTACAAGAACATCTCAAAAAATTTGAATTTTGTGTTTTGTCAATATTTTCAGAAGGTGAAACTCATATTACATAGATTCATTAAACAGAGTGAAATATTTCAAGCCTTTATTTCTTGTCATTTTGATGATCATGGATTAGTGATAATGAAAAACAAAACTCAGTGTCTCAGAAGATGAGAATAATCCACAGTCAGCTTCTGGTACTTTTATCAGTGTGGGCTGGAGCTGAGTCCTGCTGGAAAATGAAACCAGCATCTCCATAAAGCTCGTCAGCAGAAGGAAGCATGAAGAACTTTAAAATGTTCTGCTAGATGCTGCATGAACTGTGGACTTCAGAAAACCCACTGGACCAGAACCAGCAGAGGACATGGGCCCAAACCATCACTGACTGGAAACTTCCAGACTCTGGGACCGTGGTTTACAAATGACATGAAATGTACTTTAACCTGAAAAGAGGACATTGGACCAACTGAGATTTCTCTGTCTCCTCAGCAGGTAAGACACTTCTGATGTTGTCTCTGGTTCAGGAGTGGCTGGACTTGAGGAATGAGACATTTGTAGCTAATGACTAAAGTTAATCAGCTGACCAGTCTGTGACACCAGCAGTTTACAATATTCAACCTCTTCGCAACAATTTCATTTTCTGAGATCCTTCATTTTGGTTTTTCATTAATTGTAAGTCAAATTTATCAAAATTACAAGAAACAGGTTTGAAATATTTCACTCTGTGTAATGAATCTATATCAAATAATGTACAAAACAAGGATGCAACAGGTACTTTAAGATATAATTAAAAAAATAATCTTTATCGGCTTTTGTCCCCCATCATAGAGCAATCAGGTCCGTCCGTCTGTCCGTGAATGTTGTGAGCGCAGTAACTTGAAAAATAAAAGAGGTAGGATCTGTCACTCTGCGCTGCCTTGGACAAGCGAAAAAAAATAATACCGTACTGTACCTCTGTTTTTATACACTGACTGTCCATCTGAATATCTTACACCAAAAACATTAAATTTTACCTGCATTCCTTGTTCAGGTCCAGTCCGGAAAAGCACTCATCTCATCAACTACAAACATTCATTATTCAAATCCCTCAGCGACGGTGGACATTGGTGTACTGTTTGTAAAATTTGGGAATTCCAACCTCAACACAAAAAGTATTACTGTATTTATTAAGTAACCAAAAACATGTAAAATAGAAAAATATCAATTTGATAAATTGTTCATTCCATCTTGATTCAGAAGTTTTAAAACCACCTTTATCATTCAATTCTACTCAAAAATACTTTATTAATCCCAACGGGAAATTAAATGTTGTAACTCATCATCCTCGTTTCATTAAGAGACATTCTAGATTCTGGTGGCAGTAGGCAGGAAGGATCTCTTGTAAAGGTCCGTCCAGCAGATCCAAAGAAACTGGCCACAGATGCTGTCTGATCCATCCACCAAGACTCTGCTGGCCTCTGATTACTCTGGGCTGCAGGACCGCCCAAATTCTGGGTAGAACTCCTCCCAGAGCGATGGCCACTCCTGCCAGCAGCCCGCCGAGATGCTCGTCGCTGCAGACAGCTGGCTGTAGGTGTCGGGGGACAATCTCAGTCCGTCTGCTGTCATGAGCTGTGTTTCCTGCTAGTTCCAGGATCTCAATGGTTAGGCACTCGAGTATAGCCAGCAGAGAGATGGGAATGCATCCACGGAACCTCCTTTCAACTCATTTGATATTTGGGGCTGTGGCTGAGATTTTTTTTTCATTCAACCTTTATTTATAAAGATGAATCACATTGAGCCTAGAAGACTCATTTACAAGTGAGATCTGTTTAGACAGACAAAAAGTAGTGAAACTAGACACGTAGGAATTGGAGGCAAATAAAAATCCTATCAGACACTTTCTTCTTAGCCTGGTTAAAACCAGACCCTTGTCCTTCACTTCACTTTGGACTAGGGTCTGGCATTTCTCCCATAGACAACGATTTCTCAGGTCGATTTTTGACCGGACCAATCAGAGAACAGAAGGCGGATTACCGGACCAATCAGAGAACAGAAGGCGGAGTTTTGAACGACGTCGACTGACGTCGTCAGTTAAAATGGCTGCCGCCACGAAGGAATTTTCATGAAAACAAGGTAAAAAACTATTATTTCTTTGCTGAGAAAAAATATATTTCTTAGCTGACGTTATATCAGAAGTGTTCCTGAGCTTAACAGTTCCTAAATCAATTCACGAAATGGTCAAATCTGCTGGATTTAAATAGTTTCGGTTTGACATTTTCCAAACAGCCTCGGGTGCGCTACGAAAATAAATGATAAAAAATCGAATTTTATCTCAAATGTTTCATCTAGGCCAACAGTCAGTAAATTAAAGACATATAATTACACACTGGTAGCAGAAAAAATATCCACCGAGTGGTTTCTGAGCTATTTATCTGAATAGCCTGGACCTCGCCAGGCTAAACTAACAAAACTCCGCCTTCTGTTCTCTGATTGGTCCGGTCAAAAATCTACCGGAGAAATCCTTGTCTATGAGAGAAGTCCCAGACCCTAGTCCAAAGCGAAGTGAAGGACAAGGGTCTGGTTTAACGTGTTTGATGTAAAATTGTTTACATTGAATTATTTTTGTGAATAAATGTGTATTTTTTTTAGCTGTAATCAAAGAATGAACTGAAGTAAGGGAGCTGTTTTAATGAATTTGATACTTTCTTGACTTGTCTGCCTTGAAACTTTCATATGTGAATTCTGTTGCCATATATATATTATTTTTATTTTATTTATGAAATTTGTTCATTTTTTTTAAACACAAAACAAAACAATCCCATAAGTGATAACATACAAAAAAAATATATGAAAGGTTGCAAAAAGGTATGATGTCGATGTCTCGATGTTAGGGGGGAAACATATATATCATTTGGAAATAAAAGTACTTTTGAGATAATCATTGTTTTTAATCCAGTTTTTATATGGTGAATTTTAAAGTAAGATTTTTTTAAAGAAAAATATGGTGGTAAAATAACCCTTGTGCTGGGTTATAAGTTTCAACTCAATTTTGGGTACCTTTAACTTTGAACAATGGTCAATTTAACCCAATCATTGGGTAGTTGCCCTAACCCAGCCTGCTGGGTACAAACCATCAACCTAACCCTGTTGAGTTATAACAATCCAGCGTTGGCTCAGTCCAAAATTGACCCAGCCCTGGGTTACATATTGGGTTGTTTTTAACCTAGCAGTTTTTAGAGTGAACTACTGTACTTTACACTGGCAGATAGGGGTGGGCGATATGGCTCAAATATATTGTGATATTTCAGATTATTCCGACGATAACGATAAATTTCCTGACATAACAAACTAAGCAAAACCGAAATCAAAGTTATTTATTTGACAAAATTAATTAACATGTTGCTTTGCAGTATTATATAAAATTTTAAAAAACAACCAGGGGTAATTTTACTGGAATTACTTTATTTAATAAAGTGGTCAGTCTCCAGGTATATGTATGTATTTGTATATATATGGTCCCCGATTTACGAACGCCCTGACATACGAGATTCCGGACTTACAAGCTGGCGAACGAGCAGTAAATTTGTAAAGAACATACAAAAAATACAGCACTTTTATGTGTTTTTAGATGAAAGTGTGTTAGCTAACCGTTTGGAAACAAGTTTCTGAGCATGTTTATGAACTAGTATGAACATTTGTGATGAAAAACGAGTGTTCGTAGTAGCGCTAGCATAAATGTTCCAACTTACGAGCGAAAATCCGGACTTACGAGCGACACGTGTTTCAGGTTCCGACATACGAGATTTCATCTTACGAGCACCTCGCAGGAACGGAACTCGCTCGTAAGTCGGGGACTACCTGTAT
>JBBPBX010004665.1:0-71842 GCA_038048925.1 Garcialebias charrua
TTCACGTTTTGGAGCTAGGAGTTGGAGCACATCGTCACAGGTTTTGACCAAAAACAGATACAAGTCTGTCATTTGTCGTCATAAGGAGTCGTTAGGATGAAAGTCTGGTGTTGAAGGCAGCGGATGGTGCACATTTCTTCAAGGAATGCCTTTAACTGTTCTTAAATGACTGAGTTGTGTGTGTGTGTGTGTTCGTGCGTGCGTGTGTGTGCATGGTTGCAGATTGAGGCAGCTTTGAGCCGAATGCCCGGAGCAGGTGGCAGAGTGAGTCTACAGAGCCGTTTAGATGAGGTAAGACACACAACGGACTCCAACATCAATTATCTCTGTGGAAAATGATCGTTTTTGTTGCCAGTTTGAAGATCAATAATAAAATCACTTCAGTCGTGACCAACAGCCGAGAAACAGGAAAGACCCCGGCTTTGTATTTTTTTGAAAATGTCATATTAATGTCAAACAGCTCTGAAAAGAATGAAGAAGGGGAAGACAGTAGGACCTGATGACATACCAGTGGAGGTTTGGAAATGTCTTGGAGAGATGGCAGTGAGGTTTTTGACTCAAATATTTAATGGAATATTTGAGGGTGAGAAAATGCCTGAAGAATGGAGAAGAAGTGTGCTGGTTCCCATTTTTAAGAACAAGGGTGATGTACAGAGTTGTAGCAACTACAGGGGAATTAAGTTGATGAGCCACACGATGAAGATCTGGGAGAGAGTTGTGGAAGGAAGGCTTAGACAAGAGGTGACTATCTGTGAGCAGCAGTATGGTTTCATGCCAAGAAAGAGCACCACAGATGCCATCTTTGCTTTGAGGATGTTGATAGAGAAGTACAGAGAGGGTCAGAAAGAACTCCATTGTGTGTTTGTGGATTTAGAAAAAGCATATGACAGGGTGCCAAGAGAGGAGGTGTGGTATTGCATGAGGAAATCTGGAGTGGCAGAAAAGTATGTTAGACTGGTACAGGACATGTATGAAGACAGCAGGACATGTATGAAGACAGCAGGACAGTGGTGAGATGTGCTGTAGGAGTGACAGATAGCTTCAAGGTGGAGGTGGGATTGCATCAAGGATCGGCTCTGAGCCCCTTCTTGTTTGCTCTGGTGATGGACCGACTAACAGATGAGGTCAGGCAGGAATCCCCATGGACTATGATGTTTGCAGATGACATTGTGATCTGTGGTGAGAACAGGGAACAGGTGGAAGAGAACTTGGAGAGGTGGAGGTATGCACTTGAAAGAAGAGGAATGAAAGTCAGCCGTAGTAAGACAGAGTACATGTGTGTGAATGAGAGGGAGGAGGTGGAACAGTGAGGCTACAAGGGTCAGAGGTCACAAAGGTGCAGGACTTCAAGTACTTGGGGTCCACTGTCCAGGAAAATGGGGAATGTGGTAAAGAGGTGAAGAAGAGAGTCCAGGCAGGATGGAGTGGATGGAGAAAAGTTTCAGGAGTGATTTGTGACAAAAAGGTGTCAGCAAAGGTCAAAGGAAAAGTTTACAAGACAGTGGTGAGACCAGCTATGTTGTATGGTCTGGAGACAGAGACATGGACAAAAAGACAAGAGACAGAGACCATCCATCCATCCATCCATCTTCTTCCGCTTATCCGGGGTCGGGTCGCGGGGGTAGCAGCCTAAGTAGGGAGGCCCAGACTTCCCTCTCCCCAGCCACTTGGAGCAGCTCCTCCGGGGGAATCCCAAGGCGTTCCCAGGCCAGCCGAGAAACATAGTCCCTCCAGCGCGTCCTGGGTCTTCCTCTGGGTCTCCTCCCGGTGGGACATGCCCGGAACACCTCACCAGGGAGGCGTCCAGGAGGCATCCTAACCAGATGCCCGAGCCACCTCAACTGGCTCCTCTCGATGTGGAGAAGCAGCGGCTCTACTCCGAGTCCCTCCCGGATGACTGAGCTTCTCACCCTATCTCTAAGGGAGAGTCCAGCCACCCTGCGGAGAAAACTCATTTCAGCCGCTTGTATCTGAGATCTTGTTCTTTCGGTCATAACCCAAAGCTCATGACCATAGATGAGGGTGGGAACGTAGATCGATCGGTAAATTGAGACAGAGACATTGAGATTGGTAAAGAGACAGAGACATTGACAAAAATACAGGAGACAGAGACATGGACAAAAAGACAGGAGACAGAACTGGAAGTGTCAGAAATGAAGATGCTGAGGTTCTCCTTAGGAGAGACAAGGATGGAGAAGATCAGGAATGAGATCATCAGAGGTACAGCACATGTTGAACAACTGGGAGATAAAGTTAGAGAGGCCAGACTGAGATGGTTTGGACATGTCCAGAGGAGGGACAGTGGTTTGGACATGTCCAGAGGAGGGACAGTGGTTTGGACATGTCCAGAGGAGGGACAGTGGTTTGGACATGTCCAGAGGAGGGACAGTGGTTTGGACATGTCCAGAGGAGGGACAGTGGTTTGGACATGTCCAGAGGAGGGACAGTGGTTTGGACATGTCCAGAGGAGGGACAGTGGTTTGGACATGTCCAGAGGAGGGACAGTGGTTTGGACATGTCCAGAGGAGGGACAGTGGTTTGGACATGTCCAGAGGAGGGACAGTGGTTTGGACATGTCCAGAGGAGGGACAGTGGTTTGGACATGTCCAGAGGAGGGACAGTGGTTTGGACATGTCCAGAGGAGGGACAGTGGTTTGGACATGTCCAGAGGAGGGACAGTGGTTTGAACATGTCCAGAGGAGGGACAGTGGGTATATTGGTAGAAAGATGTTAGAAATGCAGCTGCCAGGAAAAATGCAGAGGACGGCCAGACGACCTGTCAAGGCCAGTCAGGGAGTCAAATTTCAGATAAACACGATTGTTTTGGGGACAGGCAGAACTTTAATGACATCTACCTTCAGTCTGTGTCGGTCCACTCGCTTCCAAAATGTCCAAATTAAAATGACCACACCAATGGAACGTGCCTGAGAAAATACCCGAGATCTAATCCATTCAGCCAAAAGTCTGGATTCTCGAGACATGAACCAAGCCATCATGTAAGACAGGCAGCCTGACCAGGTCCAGATTAGCTGCCGACGTCTTCCTTGTTTGTTGATAAACCAGGAACCAGCCAAATCCAAAAAGCAGGAACCAGTTCTATTTCATCCCTCTTGACTGCCAGGGGCGGTGCTTTCAAGCACAAATGAACATTCTTGCGCATGCGCAGGTCGAGTACAAATAACAACGTCACTCCGTGACCTGCCGGGGACCCGCGTGACTCTATATAGGCACGTCACATCCGGGACCCAGTCCCTTTTATTCTTCTCGCGCGCAGGTTTGTATCTGTTGAGTACAGCGTGTGGTCGTGTGAGGCTTGTTGCTTCGGTGTGTACCACACTGCTTCCGGAAAACTGCTTGTTGCTAGTAGCCACGTGACCAACTCTGGTCGGAGTTGCGGGTAAGTCTCGCCCTCCAGGGCTGCACGAGCTGTTTTCATCCTTAACGGTTCTTCGGTCGCTTCGACGACGACTGGTAAGTTCTGCTCTTTTTTACTCTCAAGCGGTGGCGTTTCCGCCCGCGTGGAGTTAATCTTCTGACTCACCTGTAGCGTTTTCGCTAGCGTGGTGTTTAACTTCTGTTGTTTATGTGACTCACCTGTGGCGTTTTCGCTAGCATGGAGTCTTTTCTGTTTACCGTTTATTCAGCTCACCAGTAGCGTGTACTGCTCGTGTTTGAGTTAATTACTTCTCCTGCTTATTATCCAACTCACCAGTAGTGTTTTCGCTCGCACTGAGTTGTCTATTGTTTGTCATTTCAGCTCACCGGTGGCGTCTACGCTCGCACTGGGTTCTGTACTTTATTTGACTTCACCAGTGACGTTTGGTTTTTCTCCCTGCTAACGGAGTCGCCAGTGGCGCTTTCTGCTCGTGCTTGACTCCTCTTGGTGGCTGTCTGCTCACGCTTCTCGAGCATGATGCTGCATAGTTTGGGTTGCTCGTCCTGTCTGACGCCGCTTCTGCCCGAGGACGGACATGACTTATGTCTCTCCTGTCTCGGTGTGGGGCATCTCCAAGAGGCGCTGTTGGCTGACGCTTGCCCCAACTGTGCCATCATGCCCTGGTCGATCAGACGGGAACGACATGGCTGCGCTGGAGCGGCCTACCGACGGGGCGTGTGCTTCGCCACGTAGCACGTTGCCACCGGGTTAGGCGGTGAGCAAACGGCCTGCTGTGGCCGCACCTTCGCGGCCGGCGAAGCGAGCCAGACGGCCCGATAAGGACAGGTTGTCCACGAGAGTGAATCACTTCACCGCTGAGCTGGCCTGCATGAAGGCCCTCCTCCAGTCCTTTCAGACTGATGATGGCCGGGACAGGGCGCTCCCTCCCGAGCGGGATGACACATCAGTCGCTGGTGACGATGCTCTTTCGTTGGCGGCCTCTGACACTCACTTTTGTGAGGACCTTTCGGAGCAGGGCTCCGATGCGTCTTGGTCTGACTCCGTTGCCTCCCAGGACAATACGGAGGAGTCCGTGACAGCCGCCATTCGAACGGCTCTTGCCCGCCTGCAGATTAATGTCCCTCAGGCCCAGCCTGCAGCTTCCAGTGCATTTTTTAGGCGCCGTACATCGAAAGCGGCCCTTGTGGTTCCCCACTCGGAAGAGTATGTTCGGTAACTACATGCCTGCTGGTCTGACACCAGGGCGTTTTCGCGTCCGACACGGGATGGCAGGGTCCTGGCGTCCATGCAGGAGACATCCAAGGTTGGCCTGGGGCAGATGCCTGCAGTGGAACCAAGCATCGCCTCTCTTATCGTCCCTCCTGACGAGGCCTTGCGGCCTAATGCCCGTTGTCCGCTGCCTCAGTGCCGTATTACTGACAACCTTCTCTGCAGGGCCTATGATTCTGGGGCCCGCATGGGCCGGATTGGGAACTCTCTTTCCCATCTCATGCTGGCCCTGTCGTCCTCTTTGGAATCAGTTCCGATGGACCACTCCACGCAAGGCCTGGTTGATGCATCTCTGCAGGCCTTTGCCTTCATGACTAGAGAGATTGGCCAAACACTCTCCACGCTGGTGCGTGCTCGCCGCCAGGCCTGGCTGGCGCAATCGCCGCTCACTGAGCCTTGTCGGAGGACCCTACGGGACCTACCTGTGGTTCCGGGGGAACTGTTTGGCTCTGCGGCACTGGACGCCTTGGACCGTACGGCTCAGGCGTCTCGTACGAGGCAGCAGCTGGCGGGGCTTCACAGAAGTGCTCGCCAACCGGCTGGCACTTGGACTGGTGCGGGCTCCTCACGGAGGTCCTCGCGTCCGTCCCCTTCTCTCGTTGTGCCTCAGGTTCCAATGCGGGGTCGGGGATCGGCCCGGAGACCTTTTCCAGGTCAGAGGGGTCAGGCTCATGACCCGGCTGGGGCTGGGCCGTCTCACTCCTTTCGAGCGGCGCAGTCTAGCCGGCATCCTCCCAGGCCTTTGAGGGGTCGGGGGCCCGCAGATGATACTTTAGTGCCGGCGGTCGGTTATTTTGCCCCGGTACAGCTCAACTACTGGGTTGCCCACACGCCGGACGTGTGGGTATTTTCCACCCTGTCCCGGCCGGGTCAAGATGACTGTCATCCGCGACCCGGTGAAGGCGCAGGCACTGAACGACGAGATCTGTACCTTGCTAGCCAAGGGAGCTATAGTGCCTGTGGACCCCCTGCTGGATCCAGGGGGCTTTTATTCCACTTATTTTCTTGTTCCGAAGAAGACCGGGGATCTGCGTCCGGTTCTGTACCTCATGGGCCTGAACGTATACTTGAAGGTCATGCCTTTCCGCATGCTGATCACCAAGGCTGTCTTGAGGGTGATTTCCCCGGGCGATTGGTTCACGTCCACCGATCTCAAGAATGCTTATTTTCATGTTCCAATCGCGCCGCCCCATTGGCGTTTCCTTCGTTTTGCCTTTCAAGGGAGGCACTTTCAGTTCAGGGTCCTCCCGTTCGGCCTTTCACTGTCCCCCAGGGTACAGGGAACCCCCGACCTACGACTCCACCGACCTGCGAACCACGGGACCTACGAACGAGCCAAAGTAGAAGAATGCCATCGACGTACGGCAGAAAATACGTGACCTACGAACGAGCCCCATTACAAGTATATAATCGAGCTACGGCGTAACTGCGTCACACACGGCAATCGGCGAGGTGGGGGAGGGGATTGCCCCTTGGCTGTTGTTAGTTGGGCATGGGCGTGACACTGCGCATGACAGTGGAAAAGTAAATGCTCCCAACATTCATTGTTGAGCAATGGCTAAGCAGTTCCATCAGATGCAGGTTTGATCATGAGAAAAACATCTGTCTACCTACACTTCAGTCAAAGTAAGGCAATTTTGTTTCATTTTTCTGCTGCTTCTAGCTTTTTCTGAGTTCATGGACTTCTTTCTCATGCACATGGACACTCATCAACGCACTGGTTTCAAAAACATGATGGTTGCAACATGTTTCTGATAGATGTGATGCTGCTGATGGATTTATGGATTCATGTGTGATTGTTGACATCATTTTGCTGATGTGAGTCCCTGATTTGCTGCTGTTCTGATGTTAAAAGCTGCACTTTGAGAAGTGTTCATGTGTGATTGTTGACATCATTTTGCTGATGTGAGTCCCTGATTTGCTGCTGTTCTGATGTTAAAAGCTGCACTTTGAGAAGTGTTCATGTGTGATTGTTGACATCATTTTGCTGATGTGATTTCCAGCTGATTTCCTGCAGTTCTGATGTGAAGTTACTGATGTACAGTTACTGTGTGTGTTTATGGATGCATGTGTGGTGTAATGGTTTAGATAAGTGTTTGTAAATAAAGTTCTGTGCATGTTTATGGCCCAGTATGTCAGTCTCATGCTGTTAAATGTGTGCGCGGCGCACCGTTAGCGGTATTTCCGCGACCTACGAACGGAATAACGACCTACGAACGGGACGCAATTTTCACCCCCTACCTACGACAGGATCGAGCTGCGAACGGTTCTTAGGTCCCGAACTCGTTCGTAGGTCGGGGGTTACCTGTATTCACCCGATGCGTCTCAGCGGCCCTCTCCCCTCTAAAGGTGCGGGGCCTGAGAATTCTCCCGTATCTGGATGACTGGCTCATTTGTGCCACGACGTGGGATCGAGCGGTTCGGGATACCCGATTGGTACTCCTACATATGGAACGCTTGGGTCTGCGGGTGAACCTGGGGAAGAGCATTCTGACTCCCTCTCAGCAGACAGTCTTTTTGGGCATTGCCTTGGATTCTATGTCGATGACTGCTCGCCCGTCACCCCAACGGGTCGACAGTATATTGCACCTGCTCCCAGACTTCAGGCGCGGTCTGGCGCCGCCTCTGGTGCTGTACCTTCGTCTCCTGGGGATGCTTACAGCTGCATCCACAGTGGTGCCCTTGGGGCTGCTGTCACTAAGGCCCCTTCAAATGTGGCTGAACAGCTTGGCTTTGGACGCCTCGTGGAACGCTCATCGTCTCCGACGACTTCGGGTGAGTCCTCAGTGCCTCTAGTCTCTGTCCCAATGGAGAGTGAGGTCATTTATGACAGCAGGGGTCCCGCTTGGTTCCCTCCCGTGCCATCGCGAGGTTGTGTTTACGGATGCATCCTCCACCGGCTGGGGTGCCACCTGGCGAGGTCACATGGCACAGGGGACGTGGTCCCGGACACAGGGCACAAAGCACATCAATGTCCTAGAGTTACGGGCCATGCTTCTGGCCCTTCACAGCTTCCTTCCATGCTTGCAAGGGAAGCATGTGCTGGTGAGGTCAGACGACACCACTGTGGTTTATTACATCAACCACCAGGGGGGAACCAGGTCACAGAAACTGTTGCGTTTGACGCAGCGTCTTCTGACCTGGGTTGCTCCATGCTTGGCCAGCCTCCAAGCAGCCTACATCCCGGGGTCACAGAACATGCCGGCGGATTCTCTGTGCCGTCAGCTGCCACTCCCGGGGGAGTGGAAGCTTCACGACGAAGTGGTGGAGATGATCTGGTCGGTCTATGGCAGAGCGGACGTGGACCTCTTTGTTTCGGGGACGCATTTCACTGCCCCCTTTGGTTCTCCCTGGGCGACAATGGTCCTCTGGGCCACGATGCGCTGGCGCACGACTGGCCCCGGACCCTCCTTTATGCCTTTCCGCTCTTCAGCCTACTCTTTCATACCCTCCTACGGATTCGTCAGGAGGGGCACAAGGTTCTCCTGGTGGCCCCCTTCTGGCCAGCAAGGACTTGGTTCCCTCTGCTGAGCGAACTCTTCTCCGGCTTGCCGATGCGTCTCCCCTCCAGGACGGACCTTCTTTCCTAGATGGAGGGTCGGGTTCTGGACCCGGACCGGCTCCAACTCTGGGTCTGGCCCCTGCAGGGTCGAGACCTGCCTTTTCCGGATACACCGGGCCGGTAGGTCATACGATGGCTAATGCGAGGGTGCCCTCCACGCGGGCCATATATACTAATAAATGGGCGGCCTTTGTGATTTGGTGTCGCGATAATGGGCAGGATCCGGTATGGTGTTCAGTCCCTGACATACTGACCTTCCTGCAAGCGTTACTGGATCGAGGACGGTCCCCATCTACCTTAAAGGTGTATGTGGCTGCCATTTCTCATTGGCATATCGGCCTGAACGGTTGTTCGGTGGGCCGGGACAAGGACGTTGCACTGTTTTTAAGAGGTGCTCGGCATTTGCACCCGCCTAGACGCCCTATGGTGCCAGCATGGGACCTTTCTCTGGTGCTTGAGGCTCTTCGCCCCCCCTCCCCTCCCGTTTGAGCCCCTGACGTCTGCGGACCTCAAATGGCTCTATATGAAAACTGCATTTCTTTTAGCTATGGCTTCTGCGAAGCGTGTGGGGGAATTGCAGGCTCTTTCTGTGGCCGAGCCCTGTTGCAGATGGAACCCTGATGGCTCAGGTGTCACGCTGTGGCCTGATGTGGCATTTTTGCCTTAAGTGTCCCTACCAGTCGGTAGTACCCAACCGTTCCATCTTGCCCGGTTTGACCCCGGTGGTTCCTCCGAACAGCTGTGCCCTGTTCGTGCACTTGAGGCGTACATAGCCTCTACGGCGCCCATCCGGTGGACGGATGGCCTTTTTGTGTGCTACGCTGGCCCACGTACAGGTCAGGCACTCTCTAAACAGCGGCTGTCACACTGGATTGTGGATTTGATCTCCAAAGCTTATGCCCTGCAGGACCGGCCACTACCGGCAGGGGTGACGTGCCACTCTACGAGGGGCATGTCGACCTCGTTTGCTGCCATGACAGGGGTACCGTTGGACAGTATCTGCCGTGCGGCCTCCTGGACGTTGCAGAGTACCTTTACTCTATTTTGCCAGGTGAATGTGGCTGCGCCCTATCCCCTTCAAGGAGTTCTGGAGCAGCATGTCTCCCCTTCACATTGAGGTGAGTGGCGTGGCTGTTGTTCCTTGAACGTTGACAATTCCTCGTGACCGTGTTGCCATGCGTCATTGTGTTTGAAAGCACCGCCCCTGGCGGTCAGGAGGGATGAAATAGAACGAAAGTTACTACTGTAACTACGGTTCTATGAATCCCGGATGACCGCCAGGGTGCATAGTCCCTCGGAATCCTTGCGAGAAGATTGAGGGACTGGGTCTTGGATGTGACATGCCTATATAGAGTCACGCAGGTCCCCGGCAGGTCACGGGGTGACGTTGTTATTTGTACTCGACCTGCGCATGCGCAAGAATGTTCATTCGTGCTTGAAAGCACTGCCCCTGGCGGTCATCCGGGATTCATAGAACCGTAGTTACAGTAGTAACTTTCGTTATCCTAAATCCAATTAAATATGCGTCCTTAAGATCCACAGATGACAGCAGAGATAGACACGTCATCAAGTCTTCCAAGTCGATGAGATATCCAGATGTGTACATGTCAACAGGGCAAATCGTCTCGCCTACAGCCTGTCTTCTTGTCGAATAAATGTTATCAGTTGTGTTGAGGGACCAACTGACCAAATTGAAGTCCATAGTTATGATTCAGAAGATTTTGTAGAAGAGAGGCTCTCAGACAAAATGAAAATCTTTCCGACCGTTTGCTGCGTTCCTGATGAAAGTGTTTCTACAGGCGTGAAACGTTTAAGTACAAACTCTTTAACTACTCAGTACGGGCGAGACTTGCCCATACTATACAAGTTAGGGTTAGGGTACAAGTACACAAACAGATGTACTTGTACTTGGCCTGAAAAAACTAGTATCAGGCCACGCCCATCTATGACGTGAACTTCTCCAATCAACCAGTTCCATTTGTCCGCTCCACTATTCTTTGGAAACACAAAGGCTGCTACAGGACAAATACTGAGCGACGATCTGATATGGTAGTAGCTGAGAGTCACCCACAAGGCATGCTCTGTGCACGGTGTGTCGTAACGTGGCCTCAGATTACAGTTCTCGTTCTTCCTCAGGTGGCCTTAGAGAAACGACTGGAGAGACTGAACCGTGAGCTGGGATCACTCCGGATGACCCTCAAGAGATTTCACGTGCTCCGTTCTTCTGCCAACACATAGCTCTGTCTGTCTGTCTGTTTGATTGATTGATTGATTGATTGATTGTTGGATCAATCAGGACGTTCTTGTTTGTTTTGTTGAAAATCTTCTCAAACTGTGATTTGACTGCATGTCACCCAGACGCCGTCGGCAGCAACACACCGGACGTCTGCAGCTGTTTTTGTTCTGATGACATCACCGATCACCTGGACGTCCTCGATGACCTCACATGAGCACGTAGCAGTTCTGTAGACGTTGAGGAGCTGAAATAAGAGACGCACGTTCAGAGACGTGAATGTTTAACGGAGACGTCACAAAACAGAGATTTGCACCAGCAACTCTGGTGACTAACGAGGCAGAACTGTGACGGCGTTGGAGCGGAGACGTTGCCTCAAGTGGAGGAGCTGGAGAGTGTCTCTGAGGGCATGGAAATTTGGGTTTCTCTCCTGGACCTGTTGTCTCCGTGACCCGACCGCTGATGGGCTTCAGAAGACAGAGATGGACCTCAGCTGTGGTCCAACAGCTGTAAAGGTTCAAGAACACTCACCTGCACGACGTCCACCCAACAGAGCAACCTTCTTAAAGGAGTCCACTAAACGCTACAAGAAGTACGGCATCGTGTCTTCTTCTACGTCGATGACACACTGAGTTCTGTCTGGAGGACCCGAGGAGTCCAGACCTCCTCTGGAGGAGGTCCCAGTGAAAACGTTAGGATGGTTCTCGCCTGTCTTCAGTTCCAGCAGAGAGCTGAAGACAGGAAGTAGAAACCGACGTGGACTCTGAATGTCCTCCAGTCTGTCTTCCAGTCTGTCCTCCAGTCTGTTCTCCAGTCTGTCCTCCAGTCTGTCCTCCAGTCTGTACTCCAGTCTGTCCTCCAGTCTGTCCTCCAGTCTGTCCGAGTTCGTCGGCTCGTCCGGACACTTTTATAAACGCACAGCTTTTTATTATTCTGGGATATTTTTATATGTTGGAGTCTATTTTTAGTACAAACAGATTTCTATAGGAGTGACTTTTGTATATAATGAACGCTCACATTAAATGCATCTTTCACTGCCATACCCTGTTGGTTTATGAACAATCGGACGTCAAATGTTTTTTATTTTTAACAATAAAATGTGTTTGTTTTTGACCCGTTTGTTAAAAGATTTCACTGCAGCCTCCACTGGTCCAAGCCCGACCAGCACAGATGTTTTCACAGCTGTTTTCAGTATTGAAGCGTCAGCGGGGGTCCTGAACCGTTTGAATCGATCACATGACTGGACCTGTAATCTTACTGCACAATAAATTAATTTTTGATATAAACTTTTTGTTTCACAGCTCATTAGTTGGTGTGTGTTTTCTCTGCATGTGGTCAGTACGACCTAACAAGTTAAATAATGAGACTGTTACGATACAGGAAGTAGTTTTAGAGAAATAAAAACAATGTCCTCATGAGGACAGTAGGTTTATTTTTGCTTTATTATTTTTTTATTTTATTTTCAAATTGGGGTCAGAAGGTCCCAATAACTCTAAAAACTAAATTTCAGCTTTGTATATGAGCAGTTGTCTAAAACAACTCTGGCCACATTTGAGGTTAAACAAACCAGTTTTATCGTTCCTGCTGAGAAATATTTCACTTTTCTGTTACAGCAGCTGAAATATTTCACTTTTCTGTTACAGCAGCTGAAATATTTCACTTTTCTGTTACAGCAGCTGAAATATTTCACTTTTCTGTTACAGCAGCTGAAATATTTCATTTTTCTGTTACAGCAGCTGAAATATTTCATTTTTCTGTTACAGCAGCTGAAATATTTCACTTTTCTGTTACAGCAGCTGAAATATTTCACTTTTCTGTTACAGCAGCTGAAATTTTTCACTTTTCTGTTACAGCAGCTGAAATTTTTCACTTTTCTGTTACAGCAGCTGAAATATTTCACTTTTCTGTTACAGCAGCTGAAATTTTTCACTTTTCTGTTACAGCAGCTGAAATATTTCACTTTTCTGTTACAGCAGCTGAAATATTTCACTTTTCTGTTACAGCAGCTGAAATATTTCACTTTTCTGTTACAGCAGCTGAAATATTTCACTTTTCTGTTACAGCAGCTGAAATATTTCACTTTTCTGTTACAGCAGCTGAAATATTTCACTTTTCTGTTACAGCAGCTGAAATATTTCACTTTTCTGTTACAGCAGCTGAAATATTTCACTTTTCTGTTACAGCAGCTGAAATATTTCACTTTTCTGTTACAGCAGCTGAAATATTTCACTTTTCTGTTACAGCAGCTGAAATATTTCACTTTTCTGTTACAGCAGCTGAAATATTTCACTTTTCTGTTACAGCAGCTGAAATATTTCACTTTTCTGTTACAGCAGCTGAAATATTTCACTTTTCTGTTACAGCAGCTGAAATATTTCACTTTTCTGTTACAGCAGCTGAAATATTTCACTTTTCTGTTACAGCAGCTGAAATATTTCACTTTTCTGTTACAGCAGCTGAAATATTTCACTTTTCTGTTACAGCAGCTGAAATATTTCACTTTTCTGTTACAGCAGCTGAAATTTTCACTTTTCTGTTACAGCAGCTGAAATATTTCACTTTTCTGTTACAGCAGCTGAAATATTTCACTTTTCTGTTACAGCAGCTGAAATATTTCATTTTCCTGTTACAGCAGCTGAAATATTTCATTTCTCTGTCACAGCAGCTGAAATATTTCACTTTTCTGTTACAGCAGCTGAAATATTTCACTTTTCTGTTACAGCAGCCAAAATATTTCACTTTTCTGTTACAGCAGCTGAAATATTTCATTTTCCTGTTACAGCAGCTGAAATATTTCATTTTTCTGTCACAGCAGCTGAAATATTTCACTTTTCTGTTACAGCAGCCGAAATATTTCACTTTTCTGTTACAGCAGCTGAAATATTTCATTTTTCTGTTACAGCAGCTGAAATATTTCATTTTTCTGTCACAGCAGCTGAAATATTTCATTTTTCTGTTACAGCAGCTGAAATATTTCATTTTTCTGTTACAGCAGCTGAAATATTTCATTTTTCTGTCACAGCAGCTGAACTGTTTCATTTTTCTGTTACAGCAGCTGAAATATTTCACTTTTCTGTTACAGCAGCCGAAATATTTCACTTTTCTTTTACAGCAGCCGAAATATTTCACTTTTCTGTTACAGCAGCCGAAATATTTCACTTTTCTGTTACAGCAGCCGAACGTTGAACAGTAAAAGTTTTTAATACAAACAGGCCCGTGTTCAAAAACAGCAATCAGGCTCAAGTTTAGCTACGTTGAGCTAGCCTTTAGCTGATTTTAGATACCCCTGGTTGCAGCTAGTGTTTTCTACTTTTAGCTACTGTATAATTAAAAAATTATGCAAAGACAAAATCACAGTTTCACTAGTTTCATTACAGATTTGAATCTGGCGTCTGAAAACCAGGAACAAAGTTTCAGCTTTGTATTTTTTAACGTTTCAGGAATCTGCTTTCCTCATTTAGAAGAAACGTTTCACCGTTTTAGAAAATAAAAATCATTAAATTTACAGAAAAGTTCATTTCTGATCATCATTTTAACCGCAACAAACATGTTCAGGATTCACATGTGGGAATAAAAATAAATGCATCTTTTTATAGAATGAGTTTTTAGTGTAAATTATTTAAGTAGAAAAATGTTAGTACGTGTTTGATCAAAGTATTATTGTGTAAATTTTACTTCAGTAAGTTATTACAATGATCACCAGCAGCAACTAGTTTTTTTATTAAAATCTCGTGATTTGATGGAATATGGCAGATTACAGATCACTTCATGAACATGTACTCATCTGGGAGCCCTTCTTAAAAACCAGGACAACTTTATATTTATGTCTCTGTAAATATGAATTATTATTTATACATATTTTATAATTTTGTGTTTCTATCACTGAAAACAAAACAAGTCATATCCATAAATGTTTTATAATTTGCACATGTTGGTTTAAATGCTTATGAGCTACTACGTCATAATTTTAATAGTAGAGCCTGCAGTGGCTCCATGCGGCCGCCAGGGGGCGCCGCTCCGTCAGGAGGCCGCGCTGCGTCACTAGAAGCAGGTCCAGTTTCTTCTCTGCAGCCCGGAGAACCGAGGAGCAGGAGGAGGTGACAGCATCAGGCTCGTGCTCCCTGCGCCTCTTTCAGGTGAGGAACAATCTCCCTGCTGCGATGTGAGGAGATGAGATGATGTGAGGAGATGAGATGATGTGTGATGATGTGAGGAGATGAGATGATGTGAGGAGATGAGATGATGTGTGATGATGTGAGGAGATGAGATGATGTGAGGAGATGTGAGATGATGTGTGATGATGTGTGATGATGTGAGGAGATGCGAGGAGATGAGATGATGTGTGATGATGTGAGATGATGTGTGATGATGTGAGGAGATGCGAGGAGATGAGATGATGTGTGATGATGTGAGGAGATGAGATGATGTGAGGAGATGTGAGATGATGTGTGATGATGTGAGATGATGTGTGATGATGTGAGATGATGTGTGATGATGTGAGGAGATGAGATGATGTGAGGAGATGAGATGAGATGATGTGAGGAGATGAGATGATGTGAGGAGATGTGAGATGATGTGTGATGATGTGAGATGATGTGTGATGATGTGAGGAGATGAGATGATGTGAGGAGATGAGATGATGTGTGATGATGTGAGATGATGTGAGGAGATGTGAGATGATGTGAGGAGATGTGAGATGATGTGAGATGATGTGTGATGATGTGAGGAGATGAGATGATGTGAGGAGATGTGAGATGATGTGTGATGATGTGAGGAGATGTGTGATGATGTGAGGAGATGCGAGGAGATGAGATGATGTGTGATGATGTGAGATGATGTGTGATGATGTGAGGAGATGCGAGGAGATGAGATGATGTGTGATGATGTGAGGAGATGAGATGATGTGAGGAGATGTGAGATGATGTGTGATGATGTGAGATGATGTGTGATGATGTGAGATGATGTGTGATGATGTGAGGAGATGAGATGAGATGATGTGAGGAGATGAGATGATGTGAGGAGATGTGAGATGATGTGTGATGATGTGAGATGATGTGTGATGATGTGAGGAGATGAGATGATGTGAGGAGATGAGATGAGATGATGTGAGGAGATGTGTGATGATGTGAGGAGATGTGAGATGATGTGAGGAGATGTGATGATGTGAGGAGATGTGATGATGTGAGGAGATGTGATGATGTGAGGAGATGTGAGATGATGTGTGATGATGTGAGGAGATGTGATGATGTGAGATGATGTGTGATGATGTGAGATGAGATGATGTGAGGAGATGTGAGATGATGTGTGATGATGTGAGATGATGTGTGATGATGAGATGATGTGTGATGATGTAGAGCTGCAGGCGAGATGGTGAAGATGATGCTCCGACTTGCTGGAGAACTCACTCTTCCTCATGGAGGAGATGATGGTGCCCAGAGGTCCACTTTATCTGAGGAAGAGTTGGAGTCTGAGCAGACCTGTGGTCCAGCAACATCACCTGAAACATCTCCAGCTGTGACACCTGAAGATCTTTCAGGTGTGACTCGACTTATTTCTCCTGTGCTGAAAGATTTCCTTACCTTATAATGTTTTGATACTTTGATATTTTGTTTTAATTTGTTTTTTAAAAATCTGTATTTCTCTCTCATGATTGTCTATTGTTTAAGGAAATTTCTACTGTTGCTGTTGTCATCATTTTTTAGTTTGTAGACAGGTCTCTCTTGTAAAGAGTCATCGAGGCTCAATGAGATTAACCTGACTAAATAAAGGTTGAATGAATTTCTTCTTCTGGGTTAGGGTTAACTTTCGTTTTTTTTTTTGTCAAAGTCTGTGCGTGTGTATGTAGATTGTGTGTAGTGTGTATAGATTGTGTGTGTAGAGTGTGTACATTTGTTAACATCTGTCTCCAACAGTAAATGTGCGATCATGTACTCACCTTCGTCTTTCTGTGTCTGTTACGTCCACCATGAACATAGCATATTAACAAGGACACGAGACAAAAGGAAGGTTGAAGAAAACTTTTGTTTTTGTTCAGCTCGTTGTGGCTGCGGGCGTGGTTCACGCAGCTGGCTCCTTTCTGGGAAAAAAAAAAACGAAAACAGGAGCTCACCTTCAGTTTCCCCATGTCCCAAACAAAACAAAGTAGCAACTGAAAGATGGACCTGGTGAGCCGGCAAAAAAGAACAAAACGACACTAAAAGGGGGCCAACCCATGTAGGGCCGTCAAAGCCCCTACCAGCATTGAACTAGTGATTTAAACTTAAGTTAACGGTAAGCGAAAATAGGACTACCGAACCCACCTGGCCAAAAGCTATGTAAAAACAAGTAACAAAAGCCAAAGACCAGTAAAAACTAATAAGCCCTCCATGGCCAACCAAAAACAAGCTACTAGGTTCACTAGAGCTAAAACGAGCACGCACCTGCTCACAGCACACAACTCCCTCAGGAGTAACAACCCAAGTGGCGAAGGGCGGGCGGAGAAACACACCTCCAATCCTCCGCACCCTGCACCAGATCTCTGCAACCAGCCTATTTATAGGTGGAATTCCAGCGCCGTCCAATAGACTGATCTAATTAATTAGGACTGATTTCCTTCAGGCTTTCAAAGTGCTTTAACAACGCGGCCAGCTGGACAACTAAAGTAAACAAACATACTGGGGCAATAATAATGTGCCCTGGGCACTTAACAGTGTCTGTTAGCAAAATATCTGATGTCACTGGTGAAATTTTAAAGAATTAGCCGTTGCACCTGTAACTTTTGGAGACAAACCACTTCAAGATGGCCACCACAGCTAATGGACCGTAGCCTAAAGCAGATGGGTCCAGAAGCCATGTGTACAGAGGAGTGGTAGTAGCAGGGAGTGGTCCCTGGCATGAACTCTGAGGGCTGATCAGTTTCTGCTGCTGCTCGTTCTGTGATCACACGTTTCTACAGTTGTTTAGTTTTTTGAACGTCCAGAGGAGCAGACTTCACTTTTTTAGATCATATTTGGCTTTATCCAGAAACTCCACGGAGCAGGATCTGTCGTCTCTGCAGCTCCAAGTCCTTCCTGGTAAAAATAAAAATAAATAAAAACACAAAACCAAGAACACCAAGTTCTTTGTTTAATCCCCGATCGCTGAGTGAAGAGCGTCAGCTGGAACATCTTTCTGTGCATGAACACCATAACTTGAAAAATAAGTGAGGGACTTTCATTTAGATGTGGTTACATCAGGTGTAAGACAAGTTGCCATGGCAACAGGGTTAACAGTCAAAGTCCAACATGGCTGCACTCGTATGTAAATAAGTGAACCTTGTGAGCTGGAGAACTTAAAACTATCAACGCGCTGAGCTCCATTTTGGTGCGTGGACACATCAAGGTGTAAAAAAAGGTCACCTGCAAAAATTGGGTTGCTACATCAAAATCCAAGATGGCCGTCCCATCACCCGTTGCCATAAATATGTGTAAATCGACCCCCCCCCCCTCTTATTTGAGGAAACTTTGCTTTTTATGTTGTTTAAAAGTAATGTTTTCTCAAGTGATTGGAGCAACTGAAGATTGATTCATGGTGGCCAGGGCCACCATTGGCCACCCTCTGACTTCACCTCTGCGCCTGCTGACGATAAAATTGCTGCTGAAATTGACAGACGAAGTATTTAAACCTAAAAGAAGCTGGACATGAACGCCTTGGATTATAAAGTTTATATTTGTGAGCTCTTTGCAAACTGGTGGTTGATTTCTGCACGTCTAAACCTCTAACTGATGGGGAATTGAACCGTTTATAAACCGCAGCTGATGGTTTGCTCTAAAGGTCATCAGGAGTCAGGAAACTGGTTTCCTATGAGGTTAGATCTCATCAGACACTTTCAAGTCCTCTCCTCTGTTGTTGATTTTGTCCAGTTTGTTCCCACTGATCAATGAACCAGATGTTTATGATGCTTCCATTCATCCATCCCCTGGAGTTTGATGAGCTCTGTGGTAAAAAGTTCACACCAGAAGTCTTCTCAGAAACAACGAGTGCACTTCATGAACATCAGTCCAACGGAGCAGAACTCAAACCCTGTTATCAAATTTAACAGTAGACTAACAAGACCAGCAGATACATGTACATACAGTATATACATGTGGAGAGAGAGAGATGGATGGACTGACAGATGGATGGATGGATGGGTGGAGGTTCATTGTGTGATTTAAACATGTTCTCTGAAGATGGAGCTTCATGATGAGGTTGTCTGTAATCAATGCTTGTAGGAAGCAGCCGCTGCAGAAAAACCCTCAGTATTGATTGACACCCCGACACCTCCCTCTCCTCTCTCCTCATCTGTACATTACTCCTTTTCTCCAATCCAAAGATCTGAGGAGGTGGCAGCAGCAGCAGCGGCTGCACCAACAACACGCCGAGCTGCGTCATCTCTGTGAGAAAAATCTATTTTTAGCAGCAGGAAACGGATTCCAGCTGATCCTGCTTCAGTGTGGACTAAGCATATGAACGCCCCCCTCCCCCCGTTTGTCTGCAGGTGTCTCCTCCTCCTGTGATGAACCTGCAGACACACAGTTGCTCTTCTGTCAGATGGTGTGTGCACGTGTGAAGTCTCACGTGCACACTACAGCCGTGCTGCTTTAAAAACATGCTGGTGAAGATTCTCAGTCGTCCAGGACATGATAAAATCAAAAAGGCGTTCAATACAAGATCAACTGGACTTTATTTGTTGCAAAAGACGTTTCGACCCCTATCCAGGGGGCTTTTTCAATTCACTGAAACCAAAATGTGAGCGTGTGGAGTTATAACAGTCTAAAGAAATCACGCACCATCATATGTAAATTGCAAGCTGAGGTAACACATACATGTAAATTGACAGATCACACCTTAACAGTAGGGGGTTCCCTTGAGGTCTCTGGCAGAAAACTGAAAACACAGAAAAATTTAAAAACAGTTTCAATAGACAGCAGAGAGGTTTGTGCCACGTATGAGCAAACCAACAACGTCCTTGGTCCAAACAGGCGCTGTGCTCGTGTTGATGCTGCGTGCACTATGTCGGGGTTGTTCTGGTGGGAACAGGGACGTAGTTACTGAACTGGAGGGTGCAGCAGGAAGTCAGAGGGTGCATCAGGAAGTCAGAGGGTGCAGCAGGAAGTCAGAGGGTGCAGCAGGAAGTCAGAGGGTGCAGCAGGAAGTCAGAGGGTGCAGCAGGACGTCAGAGGATGCAGCAAGAAGTCATAGGGTGCATCAGGAAGTCAGAGGGTGCAGCAGGAAGTCAGAGGGTGAAGCAGGACGTCAGAGGATGCAACAGGACATCAGATGATGCAGCAGGAAGTCAGAGGTTGCAGCAGGAAGTCAGAGGGTGCAGCAGGAAGTCAGAGGGTGCAGCAGGAAGTCAGAAGGTGCAGTAGGACATAAGAGGATGCAGCAGGACATCAGAGGGTGCAGCAGGAAGTCAGAGGGTGCAGCAGGAAGTCAGAGGGTGCAGCAGGAAGTCAGAGGGTGCAGCAGGAAGTCAGAGGGTGCAGCAGGAAGTCAGAGGGTGCAGCAGGAAGTCAGAGGGTGCAGCAGGAAGTCAGAGGGTGCAGCAGGAAGTCAGAGGGTGCAGCAGGAAGTCAGAGGGTGCAGCAGGAAGTCAGAGGGTGCAGCAGGAAGTCAGAGGGTGCAGCAGGAAGTCAGAGGGTGCAGCAGGAAGTCAGAGGGTGCAGCAGGAAGTCAGAGGGTGCAGCAGGAAGTCAGAGGGTGCAGCAGGAAGTCAGAGGGTGCAGCAGGAAGTCAGAGGGTGCAGCAGGAAGTCAGAGGGTGCAGCAGGAAGTCAGAGGGTGCAGCAGGAAGTCAGAGGGTGCAGCAGGAAGTCAGAGGGTGCAGCAGGAAGTCAGAGGGTGCAGCAGGAAGTCAGAGGGTGCAGCAGGAAGTCAGAGGGTGCAGCAGGAAGTCAGAGGGTGCAGCAGGAAGTCAGAGGGTGCAGCAGGAAGTCAGAGGGTGCAGCAGGAAGTCAGAGGGTGCAGCAGGAAGTCAGAGGGTGCAGCAGGAAGTCAGAGGGTGCAGCAGGAAGTCAGAGGGTGCAGCAGGAAGTCAGAGGGTGCAGCAGGAAGTCAGAGGGTGCAGCAGGAAGTCAGAGGGTGCAGCAGGAAGTCAGAGGGTGCAGCAGGAAGTCAGAGGGTGCAGCAGGAAGTCAGAGGGTGCAGCAGGAAGTCAGAGGGTGCAGCAGGAAGTCAGAGGGTGCAGCAGGAAGTCAGAGGGTGCAGCAGGAAGTCAGAGGGTGCAGCAGGAAGTCAGAGGGTGCAGCAGGAAGTCAGAGGGTGCAGCAGGAAGTCAGAGGGTGCAGCAGGAAGTCAGAGGGTGCAGCAGGAAGTCAGAGGGTGCAGCAGGAAGTCAGAGGGTGCAGCAGGAAGTCAGAGGGTGCAGCAGGAAGTCAGAGGGTGCAGCAGGAAGTCAGAGGGTGCAGCAGGAAGTCAGAGGGTGCAGCAGGAAGTCAGAGGGTGCAGCAGGAAGTCAGAGGGTGCAGCAGGAAGTCAGAGGGTGCAGCAGGAAGTCAGAAGGTGCAGTAGGACATAAGAGGATGCAGCAGGACATCAGAGGGTGCAGCAGGAAGTCAGAGGGTGCAGCAGGAAGTCAGAGGGTGCAGCAGGAAGTCAGAGGGTGCAGCAGGAAGTCAGAGGGTGCAGCAGGAAGTCAGAGGGTGCAGCAGGAAGTCAGAGGGTGCAGCAGGAAGTCAGAGGGTGCAGCAGGAAGTCAGAGGTGCAGCAGGAGTCAGAGGGTGCAGCAGGAAGTCAGAGGGTGCAGCAGGAAGTCAGAGGGTGCAGCAGGAGGTCAGAGGGTGCAGCAGGAAGTCAGAAAATTCAGAAAGAAGTGAGTAAATTAATACATGTAGGGAATTTGAATCTTGGGTGTGCTACAACGGTTTTACATCTCTGTTGTTCAGAACCACCTGGGACTCAATTTTATATACACTTTAGACAGTCATTCATAAACATCCTCATAAAGGTCACATATAGGGAATGGAATGAGCACTATGGTTATGGGTGGCGGGATGACATCACTGTCGCCCCCTATGCCTATGCTCACTCACATTATGCATTTAGACAATAAGGGCCTGGGTTAGAGTTGGAGTGGAGGGGAAACTGGTACAATGCCAGCCTTTGCTCCTTCTCTTTCCTTTTTAAGTACACTTTAGAACAACACTCACCAACAGTACATTTGGGGACGGGGGTGTGTGTGTCGGGGTCTTGATTTGTTAATTTCAATTTTATTTATTTATGTATTTATTTATATATATATATATATATATATATATATATATATATATATATATATATATATTTATATATATATATTATATATTATTTATTTATTTTTCTCTTACCCCCCTGGTTGCCTGGCGGACATTCTGGGGGTGGGCCGTCAGGGGTTGTCCTGGGATGTGGGGGGGTTCGGGGCCTGGGGGTTCGCCGTGGGCGGGGCTGGCAGTGCGCTCCCTCTGGGGCTGCTTGGACTCGGGTGTCCTGTCCTGTCGGCAGGGCGCGGGTTGGGCCGAATCTTGGATGTCTGCTACTCTCCACCCCAGAATGAATGGGCCTACCTCCTGGGTTTGGATGTGGGCTGCCCCATGTAGGGGGCAGGTACATGTCTTGGACCTAGGGGGTATAGAGTGTGCATCGGGATTATGAATGGAACGTGTTGTTATTGTTTGTCTTTCTGTGAGTGAGGGTGAGGATGAGGGTGGGTCTGAATGAGTGTGTCTGTGTATGAATGTTTAAATGTCAGGCTGGGACTTGGAATGCCCCCTCTCTGATACATCTGAGGCTACTTAGTGTCGCGCTCCTGCCACGTGGCCCCCTGGTGGGTGTTCCTTTGCCTGCGGGCGTGCTTGGGGCCCTCACTATCTGGGGTTGGGCGCTTGGGCGTATGTCGGCTCGGCCTGGTGGCTGCCTGGTGGGGCTCGTGTCCTCTGGTCCTGTCGGGTCTGGGCCTGAGGGGTGGGCGTCCCCGGTGCCCGGGCCTCGGTGACCGGCCCTGGGGCTACGTCGGTGCAGCGGGCTCCGGCGGGGCCTGTGAATTTGTCGCAGTTGACCCCGGGGGGTCATTGTATGTGGTCACTGGTGGGGCTCCTCTGGTTCTTCCCCTTGGTCGGATCTGGGGAGTGGGTGAGTGGCTCGTCCTGTTCGGGTGGCCCTGGGGACCTTGGGCTCGGGGTCCTTCCTGGGGTCTTGGGCTTTGATCGCTCCTTCGTCTGCCTCAGGCTTTGGGGGGGCGGATCTCTGATGCTTCACAGTCGCTATTAAATGTTCTATTGGAGGAACCTTATTCACTCATGCATGCTCATAAATAAAAATAAAATAAAAAATAAACACTGCAAAATATCACATCATGCTGATGCTGATCTGTTTTCTTGTTGCTGTGTTCATCTGTGACCATCTGCTCATACAGACTCATGTTCGTGCTGCTGTTTATTCCCACTATATTAGGCTTAGTGTATTACTAGTTGATGTTTTTCTTAGTTAATTCTAGATGTTATTACTGTTTTTCTCTTTCATTTGTTGTTGGATGTAACTGGGACCTCGTGTACATAATCTCGTTTTCATCACATGTACCACATGCGGTGCAAATGACAATAAAGACTCTCTGACTCTGACTCACAACCACACACAAATGGATGCAGGGATGTATATGTAGATATATGCAGATATGTAGATGGGTATATAAATGAATATAAATGTATATGTATGTATACTGTATATATATTTGTAGGTATGGGTATGTGTATTTATAGAAATCTACTGCATGGTCATGAATATTATTAGTCTTTATGCATGTATGTTTCGTTGCTATGTTCTGTCATGTGCTTTGTAGGATTGCGGACAGAGGTTGGGTGTGTTTGCCTTGTGCTCTTTTTGTGGATAATTGTTTTTTTTTTGTCTTACTTTCTCTTTTCTTTCTCTCTATTAAAAAAAATACATATCGGAGTGAGATTATGGCTATAAGGTGAGAAGGGAGGCCATCTATAAATGAAAAAAAATAAAAAAAATAAAAAGGAAATCAGAGGGTCCAACAGGAAGTCTGAGGGTGCAACAGGAAGTCAGAGGGTGCAGCAGGAAGTCAGAGGGTGCAGCAGGAAGACAGAAGGTGCAGCAGGAAGTCAGAGGGTGCAGCAGGAAGTCAGAGGGTGCAGCAGGAAGTCAGAGGGTGCAGCAGGAAGTCAGAGGGTGCAGCAGGAAGTCAGAGGGTGCAGCAGGAAGTCAGAGGGTGCAGCAGGAAGTCAGAGGGTGCAGCAGGAAGTCAGAGGGTGCAGCAGGAAGTCAGAGGGTGCAGCAGGAAGTCAGAGGGTGCAGCAGGAAGTCAGAGGGTGCAGCAGGAAGTCAGAGGGTGCAGCAGGAAGTCAGAGGGTGCAGCAGGAAGTCAGAGGGTGCAGCAGGAAGTCAGAGGGTGCAGCAGGAAGTCAGAGGGTGCAGCAGGAAGTCAGAGGGTGCAGCAGGAAGTCAGAGGGTGCAGCAGGAAGTCAGAGGGTGCAGCAGGAAGTCAGAGGGTGCAGCTGGAAGTCAGAGGATGCAGTAGGATGTCAGAGGATGCAGTAGGACGTCAGAGGATGCAGCAAGAAGTCAGAGGGTGCAGCAGTTTTTATCTGTGATCCAGTCCAAAACAAACTGGTTTTATCTGTGATCCAGTCCAAAACAAACTGGTTTTATCTGTGATCCAGTCCAAAACAAACTGGTTTTATCTGTGATCCAGTCCAAAACAAACTAGTTTTATCTGTGATCCAGTCCAAAACAAACTGGTTTTATCTGTGATCCAGTCCAAAACAAACTGGTTTTATCTGTGATCCAGTCCAAAACAAACTGGTTTTATCTGTGATCCAGTCCAAAACAAACTGGTTTTATCTGTGATCCAGTCCAAAACAAACTGGTTTTATCTGTGATCCAGTCCAAAACAAACTGGTTTTATCTGTGATCCAGTCCAAAACAAACTGGTTTTATCTGTGATCCAGTCCAAAACAAACTGGTTTTATCTGTGATCCAGTCCAAAACAAACTGGTTTTATCTGTGATCCAGTCCAAAACAAACTGGTTTTATCTGTGATCCAGTCCAAAACAAACTGGTTTTATCTGTGATCCAGTCCAAAACAAACTGGTTTTTATCTGTGATCCAGTCCAAAACAAACTGGTTTTATCTGTGATCCAGTCCAAAACAAACTGGTTTTATCTGTGATCCAGTCCAAAACAAACTGGTTTTATCTGTGATCCAGTCCAAAACAAACTGGTTTTATCTGTGATCCAGTCCAAAACAAACTGGTTTTATCTGTGATCCAGTCCAAAACAAACTGGTTTTATCTGTGATCCAGTCCAAAACAAACTGGTTTTATCTGTGATCCAGTCCAAAACAAACTGGTTTTATCTGTGATCCAGTCCAATACAAACTGGTTTTATCTGTGATCCAGTCCAAAACAAACTGGTTTTATCTGTGATCCAGTCCAAAACAAACTGGTTTTATCTGTGATCCAGTCCAAAACAAACTGGTTTTATCTGTGATCCAGTCCAAAACAAACTGGTTTTATCTGTGATCCAGTCCAAAACAAACTGGTTTTATCTGTGATCCAGTCCAAAACAAACTGGTTTTATCTGTGATCCAGTCCAAAACAAACTGGTTTTATCTGTGATCCAGTCCAATACAAACTGGTTTTATCTGTGATCCAGTCCAAAACAAACTGGTTTTATCTGTGATCCAGTCCAAAACAAACTGGTTTTATCTGTGATCCAGTCCAAAACAAACTGGTTTTATCTGTGATCCAGTCCAAAACAAACTGGTTTTATCTGTGATCCAGTCCAAAACAAACTGGTTTTATCTGTGATCCAGTCCAAAACAAACTGGTTTTATCTGTGATCCAGTCCAAAACAAACTGGTTTTATCTGTGATCCAGTCCAAAACAAACTGGTTTTATCTGTGATCCAGTCCAAAACAAACTGGTTTTATCTGTGATCCAGTCCAAAACAAACTGGTTTTATCTGTGATCCAGTCCAAAACAAACTGGTTTTATCTGTGATCCAGTCCAAAACAAACTGGTTTTATCTGTGATCCAGTCCAAAACAAACTGGTTTTATCTGTGATCCAGTCCAAAACAAACTGGTTTTATCTGTGATCCAGTCCAAAACAAACTGGTTTTATCTGTGATCCAGTCCAAAACAAACTGGTTTTATCTGTGATCCAGTCCAAAACAAACTGGTTTTATCTGTGATCCAGTCCAAAACAAACTGGTTTTATCTGTGATCCAGTCCAAAACAAACTGGTTTTATCTGTGATCCAGTCCAAAACAAACTGGTTTTATCTGTGATCCAGTCCAAAACAAACTGGTTTTATCTGTGATCCAGTCCAAAACAAACTGGTTTTATCTGTGATCCAGTCCAAAACAAACTGGTTTTATCTGTGATCCAGTCCAAAACAAACTGGTTTTATCTGTGATCCAGTCCAATACAAACTGGTTTTATCTGTGATCCAGTCCAAAACAAACTGGTTTTATCTGTGATCCAGTCCAAAACAAACTGGTTTTATCTGTGATCCAGTCCAAAACAAACTGGTTTTATCTGTGATCCAGTCCAAAACAAACTGGTTTTATCTGTGAT
This sequence comes from Garcialebias charrua, assembly GCA_038048925.1. Lineage (NCBI taxonomy): Eukaryota > Metazoa > Chordata > Actinopteri > Cyprinodontiformes > Rivulidae > Garcialebias > Garcialebias charrua. Next base: position 26,036 of record JBBPBX010004665.1, read on the forward strand.
CCAGTCCAAAACAAACTGGTTTTATCTGTGATCCAGTCCAAAACAAACTGGTTTTATCTGTGATCCAGTCCAAAACAAACTGGTTTTATCTGTGATCCAGTCCAAAACAAACTGGTTTTATCTGTGATCCAGTCCAAAACAAACTGGTTTTATCTGTGATCCAGTCCAAAACAAACTGGTTTTATCTGTGATCCAGTCCAAAACAAACTGGTTTTATCTGTGATCCAGTCCAAAACAAACTGGTTTTATCTGTGATCCAGTCCAAAACAAACTGGTTTTATCTGTGATCCAGTCCAAAACAAACTGGTTTTATCTGTGATCCAGTCCAAAACAAACTGGTTTTATCTGTGATCCAGTCCAAAACAAACTGGTTTTATCTGTGATCCAGTCCAAAACAAACTGGTTTTATCTGTGATCCAGTCCAAAACAAACTGGTTTTATCTGTGATCCAGTCCAAAACAAACTGGTTTTATCTGTGATCCAGTCCAAAACAAACTGGTTTTATCTGTGATCCAGTCCAAAACAAACTGGTTTTATCTGTGATCCAGTCCAAAACAAACTGGTTTTATCTGTGATCCAGTCCAAAACAAACTGGTTTTATCTGTGATCCAGTCCAAAACAAACTGGTTTTATCTGTGATCCAGTCCAAAACAAACTGGTTTTATCTGTGATCCAGTCCAAAACAAACTGGTTTTATCTGTGATCCAGTCCAAAACAAACTGGTTTTATCTGTGATCCAGTCCAAAACAAACTGGTTTTATCTGTGATCCAGTCCAAAACAAACTGGTTTTATCTGTGATCCAGTCCAAAACAAACTGGTTTTATCTGTGATCCAGTCCAAAACAAACTGGTTTTATCTGTGATCCAGTCCAAAACAAACTGGTTTTATCTGTGATCCAGTCCAAAACAAACTGGTTTTATCTGTGATCCAGTCCAAAACAAACTGGTTTTATCTGTGATCCAGTCCAAAACAAACTGGTTTTATCTGTGATCCAGTCCAAAACAAACTGGTTTTATCTGTGATCCAGTCCAAAACAAACTGGTTTTATCTGTGATCCAGTCCAAAACAAACTGGTTTTATCTGTGATCCAGTCCAAAACAAACTGGTTTTATCTGTGATCCAGTCCAAAACAAACTGGTTTTATCTGTGATCCAGTCCAAAACAAACTGGTTTTATCTGTGATCCAGTCCAAAACAAACTGGTTTTATCTGTGATCCAGTCCAAAACAAACTGGTTTTATCTGTGATCCAGTCCAAAACAAACTGGTTTTATCTGTGATCCAGTCCAAAACAAACTGGTTTTATCTGTGATCCAGTCCAAAACAAACTGGTTTTATCTGTGATCCAGTCCAAAACAAACTGGTTTTATCTGTGATCCAGTCCAAAACAAACTGGTTTTATCTGTGATCCAGTCCAAAACAAACTGGTTTTATCTGTGATCCAGTCCAAAACAAACTGGTTTTATCTGTGATCCAGTCCAAAACAAACTGGTTTTATCTGTGATCCAGTCCAAAACAAACTGGTTTTATCTGTGATCCAGTCCAAAACAAACAGTTTTATCTGTGATCCAGTCCAAAACAAACTGGTTTTATCTGTGATCCAGTCCAAAACAAACTGGTTTTATCTGTGATCCAGTCCAAAACAAACTGGTTTTATCTGTGATCCAGTCCAAAACAAACTGGTTTTATCTGTGATCCAGTCCAAAACAAACTGGTTTTATCTGTGATCCAGTCCAAAACAAACTGGTTTTATCTGTGATCCAGTCCAAAACAAACTAGTTTTATCTGTGATCCAGTCCAAAACAAACTGGTTTTATCTGTGATCCAGTCCAAAACAAACTGGTTTTATCTGTGATCCAGTCCAAAACAAACTGGTTTTATCTGTGATCCAGTCCAAAACAAACTGGTTTTATCTGTGATCCAGTCCAAAACAAACTGGTTTTATCTGTGATCCAGTCCAAAACAAACTGGTTTTATCTGTGATCCAGTCCAAAACAAACTGGTTTTATCTGTGATCCAGTCCAAAACAAACTGGTTTTATCTGTGATCCAGTCCAAAACAAACTGGTTTTATCTGTGATCCAGTCCAAAACAAACTGGTTTTATCTGTGATCCAGTCCAAAACAAACTGGTTTTATCTGTGATCCAGTCCAAAACAAACTGGTTTTATCTGTGATCCAGTCCAAAACAAACTGGTTTTATCTGTGATCCAGTCCAAAACAAACTGGTTTTATCTGTGATCCAGTCCAAAACAAACTGGTTTTATCTGTGATCCAGTCCAAAACAAACTGGTTTTTATCTGTGATCGAGTCCAAAACAAACTGGTTTTATCTGTGATCCAGTCCAAAACAAACTGTTTTTTATCTGTGATCCAGTCCAAAACAAACTGGGTTTATCTGTGATCCATTCCAAAACAAATTGGGTTTTATCTGTGATCCAGTCCAAAACAAACTGGTATTTATCTGTGATCCAATCCAAAACAAACTGGTTTTATCTGTGATCCAGTCCAAAACAAACTGGTTTTATCTGTGATCCAGTCCAAAACAAACTGGTTTTATCTGTGATCCAGTCCAAAACAAACTGGTTTTATCTGTGATCCAGTCCAAAACAAACTGGTTTTATCTGTGATCCAGTCCAAAACAAACTGGTTTTATCTGTGATCCAGTCCAAAACAAACTGGTTTTATCTGTGATCCAGTCCAAAACAAACTGGTTTTATCTGTGATCCAGTCCAAAACAAACTGGTTTTATCTGTGATCCAGTCCAAAACAAACTGGTTTTATCTGTGATCCAGTCCAAAACAAACTGGTTTTATCTGTGATCCAGTCCAAAACAAACTGGTTTTATCTGTGATCCAGTCCAAAACAAACTGGTTTTATCTGTGATCCAGTCCAAAACAAACTGGTTTTATCTGTGATCCAGTCCAAAACAAACTGGTTTTATCTGTGATCCAGTCCAAAACAAACTGGTTTTATCTGTGATCCAGTCCAAAACAAACTGGTTTTATCTGTGATCCAGTCCAAAACAAACTGGTTTTATCTGTGATCCAGTCCAAAACAAACTGGTTTTATCTGTGATCCAGTCCAAAACAAACTGGTTTTATCTGTGATCCAGTCCAAAACAAACTGGTTTTATCTGTGATCCAGTCCAAAACAAACTGGTTTTATCTGTGATCCAGTCCAATACAAACTGGTTTTATCTGTGATCCAGTCCAAAACAAACTGGTTTTATCTGTGATCCAGTCCAAAACAAACTAGTTTTATCTGTGATCCAGTCCAAAACAAACTGGTTTTATCTGTGATCCAGTCCAAAACAAACTGGTTTTATCTGTGATCCAGTCCAAAACAAACTGGTTTTATCTGTGATCCAGTCCAAAACAAACTGGTTTTATCTGTGATCCAGTCCAAAACAAACTGGTTTTATCTGTGATCCAGTCCAAAACAAACTGGTTTTATCTGTGATCCAGTCCAAAACAAACTGGTTTTATCTGTGATCCAGTCCAAAACAAACTGGTTTTATCTGTGATCCAGTCCAAAACAAACTGGTTTTATCTGTGATCCAGTCCAAAACAAACTGGTTTTATCTGTGATCCAGTCCAAAACAAACTGGTTTTATCTGTGATCCAGTCCAAAACAAACTGGTTTTATCTGTGATCCAGTCCAAAACAAACTGGTTTTATCTGTGATCCAGTCCAAAACAAACTGGTTTTATCTGTGATCCAGTCCAAAACAAACTGGTTTTATCTGTGATCCAGTCCAAAACAAACTAGTTTTATCTGTGATCCAGTCCAAAACAAACTGGTTTTATCTGTGATCCAGTCCAAAACAAACTGGTTTTATCTGTGATCCAGTCCAAAACAAACTGGTTTTATCTGTGATCCAGTCCAAAACAAACTGGTTTTATCTGTGATCCAGTCCAAAACAAACTGGTTTTATCTGTGATCCAGTCCAAAACAAACTGGTTTTATCTGTGATCCAGTCCAAAACAAACTGGTTTTATCTGTGATCCAGTCCAAAACAAACTGGTTTTATCTGTGATCCAGTCCAAAACAAACTGGTTTTATCTGTGATCCAGTCCAAAACAAACTGGTTTTATCTGTGATCCAGTCCAAAACAAACTGGTTTTATCTGTGATCCAGTCCAAAACAAACTGGTTTTATCTGTGATCCAGTCCAAAACAAACTGGTTTTATCTGTGATCCAGTCCAAAACAAACTGGTTTTATCTGTGATCCAGTCCAAAACAAACTGGTTTTATCTGTGATCCAGTCCAAAACAAACTGGTTTTATCTGTGATCCAGTCCAAAACAAACTGGTTTTATCTGTGATCCAGTCCAAAACAAACTGGTTTTATCTGTGATCCAGTCCAAAACAAACTGGTTTTATCTGTGATCCAGTCCAAAACAAACTGGTTTTATCTGTGATCCAGTCCAAAACAAACTGGTTTTATCTGTGATCCAGTCCAAAACAAACTGGTTTTATCTGTGATCCAGTCCAAAACAAACTGGTTTTATCTGTGATCCAGTCCAAAACAAACTGGTTTTATCTGTGATCCAGTCCAAAACAAACTGGTTTTATCTGTGATCCAGTCCAAAACAAACTGGTTTTATCTGTGATCCAGTCCAAAACAAACTGGTTTTATCTGTGATCCAGTCCAATACAAACTGGTTTTATCTGTGATCCAGTCCAAAACAAACTGGTTTTATCTGTGATCCAGTCCAAAACAAACTGGTTTTATCTGTGATCCAGTCCAAAACAAACTGGTTTTATCTGTGATCCAGTCCAAAACAAACTGGTTTTATCTGTGATCCAGTCCAAAACAAACTGGTTTTATCTGTGATCCAGTCCAAAACAAACTGGTTTTATCTGTGATCCAGTCCAAAACAAACTGGTTTTATCTGTGATCCAGTCCAAAACAAACTGGTTTTATCTGTGATCCAGTCCAAAACAAACTGGTTTTATCTGTGATCCAGTCCAAAACAAACTGGTTTTATCTGTGATCCAGTCCAAAACAAACTGGTTTTATCTGTGATCCAGTCCAAAACAAACTGGTTTTATCTGTGATCCAGTCCAAAACAAACTGGTTTTATCTGTGATCCAGTCCAAAACAAACTGGTTTTATCTGTGATCCAGTCCAAAACAAACTGGTTTTTATCTGTGATCCAGTCCAAAACAAACTGGTTTTATCTGTGATCCAGTCCAAAACAAACTGGTTTTATCTGTGATCCAGTCCAAAACAAACTGGTTTTATCTGTGATCCAGTCCAAAACAAACTGGTTTTATCTGTGATCCAGTCCAAAACAAACTGGTTTTATCTGTGATCCAGTCCAAAACAAACTGGTTTTATCTGTGATCCAGTCCAAAACAAACTGGTTTTATCTGTGATCCAGTCCAAAACAAACTGGTTTTATCTGTGATCCAGTCCAAAACAAACTGGTTTTATCTGTGATCCAGTCCAAAACAAACTGGTTTTATCTGTGATCCAGTCCAAAACAAACTGGTTTTATCTGTGATCCAGTCCAAAACAAACTGGTTTTATCTGTGATCCAGTCCAATACAAACTGGTTTTATCTGTGATCCAGTCCAAAACAAACTGGTTTTATCTGTGATCCAGTCCAAAACAAACTAGTTTTATCTGTGATCCAGTCCAAAACAAACTGGTTTTATCTGTGATCCAGTCCAAAACAAACTGGTTTTATCTGTGATCCAGTCCAAAACAAACTGGTTTTATCTGTGATCCAGTCCAAAACAAACTGGTTTTATCTGTGATCCAGTCCAAAACAAACTGGTTTTATCTGTGATCCAGTCCAAAACAAACTGGTTTTATCTGTGATCCAGTCCAAAACAAACTGGTTTTATCTGTGATCCAGTCCAAAACAAACTGGTTTTATCTGTGATCCAGTCCAAAACAAACTGGTTTTATCTGTGATCCAGTCCAAAACAAACTGGTTTTATCTGTGATCCAGTCCAAAACAAACTGGTTTTATCTGTGATCCAGTCCAAAACAAACTGGTTTTATCTGTGATCCAGTCCAAAACAAACTGGTTTTATCTGTGATCCAGTCCAAAACAAACTGGTTTTATCTGTGATCCAGTCCAAAACAAACTGGTTTTATCTGTGATCCAGTCCAAAACAAACTGGTTTTATCTGTGATCCAGTCCAAAACAAACTGGTTTTATCTGTGATCCAGTCCAAAACAAACTGGTTTTATCTGTGATCCAGTCCAAAACAAACTGGTTTTATCTGTGATCCAGTCCAAAACAAACTGGTTTTATCTGTGATCCAGTCCAAAACAAACTGGTTTTATCTGTGATCCAGTCCAAAACAAACTGGTTTTATCTGTGATCCAGTCCAAAACAAACTGGTTTTATCTGTGATCCAGTCCAAAACAAACTGGTTTTATCTGTGATCCAGTCCAAAACAAACTGGTTTTATCTGTGATCCAGTCCAAAACAAACTGGTTTTATCTGTGATCCAGTCCAAAACAAACTGGTTTTATCTGTGATCCAGTCCAAAACAAACTGGTTTTATCTGTGATCCAGTCCAAAACAAACTGGTTTTATCTGTGATCCAGTCCAAAACAAACTGGTTTTATCTGTGATCCAGTCCAAAACAAACTGGTTTTATCTGTGATCCAGTCCAAAACAAACTGGTTTTATCTGTGATCCAGTCCAAAACAAACTGGTTTTATCTGTGATCCAGTCCAAAACAAACTGGTTTTATCTGTGATCCAGTCCAAAACAAACTGGTTTTATCTGTGATCCAGTCCAAAACAAACTGGTTTTATCTGTGATCCAGTCCAAAACAAACTGGTTTTATCTGTGATCCAGTCCAAAACAAACTGGTTTTATCTGTGATCCAGTCCAAAACAAACTGGTTTTATCTGTGATCCAGTCCAAAACAAACTGGTTTTATCTGTGATCCAGTCCAAAACAAACTGGTTTTATCTGTGATCCAGTCCAAAACAAACTGGTTTTATCTGTGATCCAGTCCAAAACAAACTGGTTTTATCTGTGATCCAATCCAAAACAAACTGGTTTTATCTGTGATCCAGTCCAAAACAAACTGGTTTTATCTGTGATCCAATCCAAAACAAACTGGATTTATCTGTGATCCAGTCCAAAACAAACTGGCCACGTCAGACTTGTTGTTGTTGAGTTCTCAAAGTCAAATTAATTTGCTCTGAGAAGTATTTGAATGCTGTAAGTATCTCAGGGTTCTGTTCACAAGTGAGGGAAGAATGGTGCAACATCAACAGTATTGTGGACTCTGTTCCGGTCCATTGTGGTGAAGGGAGCTGAGTTGTAAGACAAAGTTCTCTGTTTACTGGTCGGTCTACGTTCCTCCCCTCACCTCTGGTCATGAACTCTGTAGAGACTGAAACAATGAGATCGTGGATCCAGGAGGTTGAAATGAGTTTCCTCTGCAGAGTAGCTGGACTCTCCCTCAGAGACAGAAGTTCAGTTATCAGGAGAGACTCAGAGGAGAACCACTGCTCCTCCACATCCAGAGGAGAACCACTGCTCCTCCACATCCAGAGGAGAACCACTGCTCCTCCACATCCAGAGGAGAACCACTGCTCCTCCACATCCATAGGAGAACCACTGCTCCTCCACATCCAGAGGAGACTGTTGAGGAGGTTCAGGCTTGTCTGACTGGGAGGAGACCCCCGGGAAGACCCAGGACAAACTGGAGAGACTCGCTGGGTCTGAGAACATCTTGGCATCTTACCAGAACATCTGGAAGAGGCTGTTGAGAGAGGTGTCTGGACCTCCCTGATCAAGATGCTGCCCCGAGACCTGAGTCCAGAACAAGAGGAAGATGATTGATGGATGGATGGATGGATGATACTGTGTGTACTTTTCCTCACTTGGCAGTGATTACTGTTTGTACTTCATGTGCAGCAACAAGGAGCTGATATTAAAGTAAAGTGATCAGCAGCTGCAGGTGCCTGAAGAGATCATGAAGTGTGAGACACATCAGAGCAGCAGAGTCTGGTGAGGAAAGGTGCATTTGATGACATCACTAATTAACAGCTGTTGACAGATGTTGTTGTGGAGCAGGTCTGCTGATGATAAGGAGGGTGTGCTCTGAGAGGAGCAGTCGCTTCACGCTGAGGGTTCTGGTTCCTGCTGCACATGAGCAAACAGAACCATGCTCCAGGTCTTCAAGTTCAAGTGTCTTTATTATCCCCGAGGGGCAATTAGCTTCACAGTCAATAGGTGTGTCACACATATGCACATACACACGCATATATACACACACATATATACATACACATATATACACACACACATATATACATACACATATATACTGTACACACACACATATATACATACACATATATACCCACACACATATATACATACACATATACACACACACATATATACATACACATATATACACACACATATATACACACACATATATACATACACATATATACACACACATATATACATACACATATATACACACACATATATACATACACATATATACACACACATATATACATACACATATATACTGTACACACACACATATATACATACACATATATACCCACACACATATATACATACACATATACACACACACATATATACATACACATATATACACACACATATATACACACACATATATACATACACATATATACACACACATATATACATACACATATATACATACACATATATACATACACATATATACACACACATATATACATACACATATATACACACACATATATACATACACATATACACACACACATATATACATACACATATATACACACACATATATACATACACATATATACACACACATATATACATACACATATATACACACACATATATACACACACATATATACATACACAAATATACACACATATATACATACACATATATGCATACACATATACTGTATACACACACATATATACAGTACATACACATATATGCATACACATATACTGTATACACACACATATATACATACACATATACAAACATACACATATATACATACACATATATACATACACATATATACATACACGTATATACATACACATATATACATACACATATATACATACACGTATATACATACACATATATACACACACATATATACATACACATATATACATACACGTATATACATACACATATATACATACACATATATACATTCACGTATATACATACACATATATGCACACACATATATACATACACATATATGCATACACATATACTGTATACACACACATATATGCATACACATATACTGTATACACACACATATATATATACATACACATATACACACACACATATATACATACACATATACACACACATATATACATACACATATATACATACACATATATACATACACATATATACATACACATATATACATACACGTATATACATACACGTATATACATACACGTATATACATACACATATATACATACACATATACTGTATACACACACATATATACATACACATATATGCATACACATATATACATACACGTATATACATACACGTATATACATACACATATATACATACACATATACTGTATACACACACATATATACATACACATATATACATACACATATATACACACACATATATACATACACATATATACATACACGTATATACATACACATATATACATACACATATATACATACACGTATATACATACACATATATACATACACATATATACATACACATATACTGTATACACACACATATATACATACACATATATACATACACATATATACACACACATATATACATACACATATATACATACACGTATATACATACACATATATACATACACATGTATACATACACGTATATACATACACTTATATACACACACATATATACATACACATATATGCATACACATATACTGTATACACACACATATATACATACACATATATGCATACACATATACTGTATACACACACATATATATACATACACATATACACACACATATATACATACATACACATATACACACACATATATACATACACATATATACATACACATATATACATACACATATATACATACACGTATATACATACACGTATATACAGTACATACACATATATACATACACATATACTGTATACACACACATATATACATACACATATATGCATACACATATACTGTATACACACACATATATATACATACACATGTACACACACACACATATACATACACATATATACATACACATATACACACACACATATATACATACACATACAGTATATACATACACATATACACACACATATATACATACACATATATACATACACATATACACACACACATATATACATACACATACAGTATATACATACACATATACACACACATATATACATACACATATATACATACACATATATACATACACATATATACACATATACACACACATATATACATACACATATACATACACATATATACATACACATATATACAGTACACATATACACACACATATATATACATACACATACACACACACACACATATATACCTACACATATAAACACAAGACAATAAGACATTAATGTTAAAATTAGTGTTCATTGAGAAACATGACAGCTTCAGGGATAAATGAGTTGTTCAATCTGTTTGTTCTACATCTGGTTGTAGAAACCTGCGTCCAGATGAAGCAGCCTGAACTCATCATGGAGTGGATGATCAGGCATTCTTTGAGATATTGAGATTAATTTGAGTATAGTTGTAGCTGAGAGTGACCCTCAACACATCGTCCTGTCAAATTACAATTTTTAAATAGCTGCATTGTGTCAGCCCCCGTCAAAGTTTCTCCAGGAACTTTCTACTTCAATTCAATGATTCACTGTGAAACATCTGGAGTCCAGTTGTCGCTCCTCGCAGGATCAATTCCTGAAGATGTGCTGATTGTGGCTCAGCGTTACAGAAGCTCGCTCACTAAATCGACGATGGATCTGATGGACTGCGCCGCCGACTCGCTGCATCACAACAAACCAGTCGAGCTGCATCCTGATGCGTCGCCATGGAAACAGAGAGGAAACAGGAGAGAGAGGGAGCGACGCCTTCTCTTGTTTCACGCCGAGAAGAAAAGTGGAGCTCCTTCCAACCACAAAGGAGGGATTTAACGCGGGGGGGAGGTCCTCTGTGGACTGGGATCTGCTCGGTGGATCAGCTGCGAGGTAAACGAGGCTGGAATCGTGGATCGTGATGGATCGTGATGGATCTGCAGGAGCTTTCCTCCTCGGATGGTGCAGGTCTGAATAATGTTGAAGCGTGTCGTCGCAGCATCTGTTGGTTTTCTGTTTAGTGACGGCCGCTGTGCTCGTCTAAATACAAAAGAGATTTTAAATAAATTAATGCAGCTTGTTTTTTTAGCTGAAATTGTTGCTGGATAAATCTTTCACGCCAGAGTTATGAACTAAAATCATCCTCCTGTGAACTTTGGGCGTCCCCAGCCAGGAGGGAGAAGTCTTGCAGACTGAAAGTGTCAGATCAGTTTTTCAGCTGGATGCTCTGATGCAATGCATCATGGGAGTGTTTGTCTCTCCAGCTGTGATGTGACCTGTAAATTATTTTTTTACAGTGTACTGCTGAATGAAGAGATGAGATTCACACAAGAAATATGTTTTTTGGTTTTTGTATTGAACACGTGAAAATTAGAACACAAAATTAAACTGTTGAAATAAAATAATTAATTTAACCCTTGCTTTAGTTTCAGTTAGTTTAGTCCATACCTGCAAACTAGTCGCTTTTCACCGAAATTCGCCGATTTCAAACTAAAATATGTCATTTACGTGAGTTGTGTAGATACGAAGAGTTTTTGTTTTTCGGGGGCGTCAGTGGCATGTTGGATGACATCATTTCTCTTTAGTGTTTTGTACTTTTCCATTAATTTTACTCCCATTGTTGTTGTTAAGCACTTTGATAACAGTTTCTGTTTTAAATGTGCTCTACAAATAAAGTTGACTTGACTTTGTTAAGTCAAAGTCAAGTTAAGTTCAAGATGTCACTCAAACCACATGCTGTTAATGAATCTCAGCTACTACCAGTAGCACTTTGAGATTTTTATTAATGAAAAGTGCGGTATAAATTGAATTCATTATTATTATTATTATTATTATTACTACCAGCTCAATTTTAGCCTGTTATATTGAAGAGGGGCCTTTTGTAGTGTTCCACCTAGAGGGCTATTTTAAAATCAAAAGTTAAGGATTAAAGGTTTTAAAAGGAACTGAAAGGAACACATTATTCTGAGTTGATAAATATGATACGAGCTCTTTGGTCCATAAAGTGTGAAAGTTTGGTTCTCACTGCCGGCAGTCAGTCAGACCCTTCAGGGTGGGAGTTGGACCTCCAGAGCTGCCTGGTGTCACCGATTCTGTTCAGAACTTTCATGGACAGAACGTCTCGGTGCAGTCAGGAGGTGGAGAGTCCAGTTCAGTGGCCTCAGGATTCATCTCTGCTCTTTGCAGATGATGTGGTCCTGTTGGTTCATTGTGCCGTGGATGGATGGATGGATGGAGGATGTTTGATGGATGTATGATGGATGATAAATATGGCTTAGAAAGATCATTTATAGTGGATTTTAATAAGGCACAGTTAAAGTTTACTGGGCATTTAAAACAGTTCTTACAAACTCAGCTGCAAAAACAAAGTTTCAAAAGATTTTTAGGAGAATTATTATTTCTTGATAGCTCCGCCCCCCTCCCCCTCCCCCCAAGGTTTGAACAGACACCTATTTATTTTCAAAACCAGATGATTTAGTGTTAAATTTCAGGAAATACGTGTTCCTTCTTTGAAGTCTAATTCTGAGTATTTTAAAAGTAAACTTGTTGGACTTGGAAGATGTCAAAGTAAAAAAAAAAAACAGGAAGTGCTTTCTTTGATGCTGACCTCTGACCTTTATTTGGTTTCAGCTGACCCTGTAAGACACGTGTTAGTCTGCGTTAGCTTTCAGTGACAGAAGGTCCTGCTGTGGTCATTTTTTTCATTCAACCTTTATTTAAACAGATAAGTCACATTTCATTTACAAGTGAGATCTGTTGGACGGACAGTTTGGACCAGTAGTTTGACTTCCTGCCACTAAAATGAAAACCCTCCAGTCAGTGTTCCTGTTGAACATCTGCAGCTCGAACATCTGCAGCTCGAACATCTGCACCTCGAACATCTGCAGCTCGAACATCTGCAGCTCGAACATCTGCAGCTCGAACATCTGCAGCTCGAACATCTGCAGCTCGAACATCTGCAGCTCGAGTTCACACCGTTCTGTGGTGGTTGTGTTTGGCGTGCTGCGTCATGGCTCTGTGAGCTCCTGGAGTAAATCAAACCTGAAACGCTGTGTGTTCATCAGCCGCCTCCTCGCAGCGTCATCAGGTTAGACATGAAGACTCGACTGCTCAGCGTCTGGTGGGAATGTTTCTCCATCAGAGGTTAAACTCCATCTGTTGAGGAAATCTGCTCCGACAGCCTGTGGAGCTAATGCTTTGTGCACACAGCAGCTTTTAAAGGCCGCACACGCACTAAACGCTGTGAACACACACACTCTGTGTTTGTCATGTGGCTTCACTGGTTTTTCTATGTGTTTTATTGATTTTACCTCAGGGATCATTTTCAGATGTTTATTTTTACATTTCCCACATACTCATGTTTTATTTGGTGTTTTTCAGGACATGTTTGTTGTTTGGACTTATTGGTTAGCATTTCCTTTTGGCTTACTTTGTACAGTATTATTTGACTCTTGATGTCCATCGTCCAGGCAGAAACAACTTTGGACCAGTGTTCCAACATTCAAGAGATAAATCTGCTGTCATACTTAAAGAGTGATGTGGTACAAAAAACATACAGATCCAGGACGACAGGTCCGAGGGATCCTCCATCATCATCCTCACCATCACAGTATGGAGATCCAGCCCCATTGAAAAGCCCTGAGGAACTGAATACAAGGACAAGGCAGCTGACCTGAGAATTAAGATGGTGACCAAGTCACCTATGACCTGCAACCAACGATAAGTGACAAAATACCTTCTGTAAATCTGCTAGAAGATGTTAGAGATTATCATTCACACCACATGTGGTACAGGGGGTGGAACGAGATTATGTTCACACAGGGTCCCAGTTACATCCAACAATAAAATGTAAAAGAAAAACAATAACATCTAAGATCAAAAAAGGTGTTCAATACAGAACAACTGGACTTTATTTGTAACAAACAAGACGTTTCGCTTCTCATCCGAGGAGCTTTATCAATTGAGTTAGGAGACAGTGAGGGGGAGCAGTTATAACAGGACAAGCCATTGACACGCACCAACATATGTAAATTGGAAACTAACACCCCCACATACTTTGGGATAACACGTACCTGTGACCCATTCAAAGTTCAGTGTGTGAAAACAGAGCTTACAGAACACACACACACATCCTACTGTATGTGAAATGACAAGTCACACTTCACCCATTGATAGCAGGGACCTGTCAAAGTCTTTGTTGGTCTAATTCACAAACAAGGCTCCTCTGTTCTCATCAGGTGTGAGACGCCTGGGGACCAAACCCAGGGCCGCACCATAAGTTTTAGAAAGTTGAAATCTTAGACCTCCTCCTCTGTTTAACGATGGTTTCTCTCTTTTTACATAAATCGCCTCCTTCACACCTCTCTCAAACCACCTGTGCTCTCGGTCCAAAATATGTACATTTTGGTCCTCAAAAGAGTGTCCCTTGTCTGTGAGGTGGAGGTGAACAGCTGAGTTTTGTCCAGAGGAGGAGGCTCTCCTGTGTTGGGACATTCTTCTGTGGATTGGCTGTTTAGTTTCTCCAATGTAGAGGTCTGGACAGTCCTCGCTGCACTGGACTGCATAAACTACACCACTCTGTTTGTGTGTGGGTGTTTTGTCCTTAGGGTGGACCAGCCTCTGTCTGAGAGTCCTGCTGGGTTTGAAATGTACTGGGATGTTGTGTTTGTTGAAAATCCTTCTAAAGAAGAACTCAATGGGAATGTGGAAGACAACTCTAGAGGCCAATTCAAAGCCAGCTGCACGTCAGCAGAAAATGTGGCATGTACCAAGATGTCCTTGGTGTACCACTGTCCCCACTCGTGTTCTGCATAGGTCTGACCCCCCCAGCCAGCTCATTACACCAGGATCTGTCACTATGTGCTGCCTTGGACAATAAATGAATAAATACCCTCCCTCTGTTCTTCTCCACAGTGTAACTCCTACCCACTTGAATATCTTGCACCAAAAACATTAATGGTTTCTTACATTCCCTGTTTAATTCTGTGTGTGTCTGTTTCTACTTCCTGTCCTCTTTTTATTCTTCCTGTCCTCTCAAATCCAACTGGTCAAAGCAGATTGCTGCTTGTCCTGAGTCTGGTTCTGCTGGAGGTTTCTTCCTGTTAAAGGGAGTTTTTCCTTTCCACGTTCTCCTTTGCTCTTGCTCAGGATAGAGACTGTGAGGAAGTGAAGATTTAACACATTCTGCTGCTTCCTCAAATACAGAATTTTACTAATTGTCTTTTTTATGTATGTGAATGTTTTTGTTCTGTGTCCTGAGACGACGTCTATTGGGACTTGAAGCTACAAGAATAAACTGAATTTAATTTAATTTAAAGCGACATTGACCAAAACTTGGCTGCATGTTTGTTGTGGCAGTTTGGATTTAGGCTGAAGGGGGATTTCAGTTGCTGGGTCAGTGGATTATCTTGTAATAGATCTGCTGGAGTGTGCGTGTGTGTGCGTGTGTGTGTGTTAATCCCTCATACAAGTGCTCACTCCTGTGGTTTAGGAAGCCTGACTTGCTTTTCCACTGACGGCCTTGTTGTTGTTCTCTCTCAGGGTGAATGATGAAGAGCCTCATCATCATCATCATCGTCATCTGAACATGCTGCTCAGCTAGTCGAGCCAACAGGGGGGCATCGCACCTCTCACTAAAACACAGAGTCGTCTCCGTACAGGCACAGCCATGCTGATAAAGGAGTATCGTATCCCCATGCCCATGAGCGTGGAGGAGTACCGCATCGCTCAGCTCTACATGATCCAGGTGAGAACATGACATTTATCAATGACCTCATTCGTATGTTGTTGATGGAACATGATCCAGATGAGAACATGACATTTATCAATGACCTCACTCGTATGTTGTTGATGGAACATGATCCAGATGAGAACATGACATTTATCAATGACCTCACTCGTATGTTGTTGATGGAACATGATCCAGATGAGAACATGACATTTATCAATGACCTCATTCGTATGTTGTTGATGGAACATGATCCAGATGAGAACATGACATTTATCAATGACCTCACTCGTATGTTGTTGATGGAACATGATCCAGATGAGAACATGACATTTATCAATGACCTCATTCATATGTTGTTGATGGAACATGATCCAGATGAGAACATGACATTTATCAATGACCTCACTCGTATGTTGTTGATGGAACATGATCCAGATGAGAACATGACATTTATCAATGACCTCACTCGTATGTTGTTGATGGAACATGATCCAGATGAGAACATGACATTTATCAATGACCTCATTCGTATGTTGTTGATGGAACATGATCCAGATGAGAACATGACATTTATCAATGACCTCATTCGTATGTTGTTGATGGAACATGATCCAGATGAGAACATGACATTTATCAATGACCTCATTCATATGTTGTTAATGGAACATGATCCAGATGAGAACATGTCATTTATCAATGACCTCATTCGTATGTTGTTGATGGAACATGATCCAGATGAGAACATGACATTTATCAATGACCTCATTCGTATGTTGTTGATGGAACATGATCCAGATGAGAACATGACATTTATCAATGACCTCATTCGTATGTTGTTGATGGAACATGATCCAGATGAGAACATGACATTTATCAATGACCTCACTCGTATGTTGTTGATGGAACATGATCCAGATGAGAACATGACATTTATCAATGACCTCATTCGTATGTTGTTGATGGAACATGATCCAGATGAGAACATGACATTTATCAATGACCTCATTCGTATGTTGTTGATGGAACATGATCCAGATGAGAACATGACATTTATCAATGACCTCATTCGTATGTTGTTGATGGAACATGATCCAGATGAGAACATGACATTTATCAATGACCTCATTCGTATGTTGTTGATGGAACATGATCCAGATGAGAACATGACATTTATCAATGACCTCATTCGTATGTTGTTGATGGAACATGATCCAGATGAGAACATGACATTTATCAATGACCTCATTCGTATGTTGTTGATGGAACATGATCCAGATGAGAACATGACATTTATCAATGACCTCATTCGTATGTTGTTGATGGAACATGATCCAGATGAGAACATGACATTTATCAATGACCTCATTCGTATGTTGTTGATGGAACATGATCCAGATGAGAACATGACATTTATCAATGACCTCATTCGTATGTTGTTGATGGAACATGATCCAGATGAGAACATGACATTTATCAATGACCTCATTCGTATGTTGTTGATGGAACATGATCCAGATGAGAACATGACATTTATCAATGACCTCATTCGTATGTTGTTGATGGAACATGATCCAGATGAGAACATGACATTTATCAATGACCTCACTCGTATGTTGTTGATGGAACATGATCCAGATGAGAACATGACATTTATCAATGACCTCATTCGTATGTTGTTGATGGAACATGATCCAGATGAGAACATGACATTTATCAATGACCTCATTCGTATGTTGTTGATGGAACATGATCCAGATGAGAACATGACATTTATCAATGACCTCACTCGTATGTTGTTGATGGAACATGATCCAGATGAGAACATGACATTTATCAATGACCTCATTCGTATGTTGTTGATGGAACATGATCCAGATGAGAACATGACATTTATCAATGACCTCACTCGTATGTTGTTGATGGAACATGATCCAGATGAGAACATGACATTTATCAATGACCTCATTCATATGTTGTTGATGGAACATGATCCAGATGAGAACATGACATTTATCAATGACCTCACTCGTATGTTGTTGATGGAACATGATCCAGGTGAGAACATGACATTTATCAATGACCTCACTCGTATGTTGTTGATGGAACATGATCCAGATGAGAACATGACATTTATCAATGACCTCATTCGTATGTTGTTGATGGAACATGATCCAGATGAGAACATGACATTTATCAATGACCTCATTCGTATGTTGTTGATGGAACATGATCCAGATGAGAACATGACATTTATCAATGACCTCATTCGTATGTTGTTGATGGAACATGATCCAGATGAGAACATGACATTTATCAATGACCTCATTCGTATGTTGTTGATGGAACATGATCCAGATGAGAACATGACATTTATCAATGACCTCATTCGTATGTTGTTGATGGAACATGATCCAGATGAGAACATGACATTTATCAATGACCTCACTCGTATGTTGTTGATGGAACATGATCCAGATGAGAACATGACATTTATCAATGACCTCACTCGTATGTTGTTGATGGAACATGATCCAGATGAGAACATGACATTTATCAATGACCTCACTCGTATGTTGTTGATGGAACATGATCCAGATGAGAACATGACATTTATCAATGACCTCACTCGTATGTTGTTGATGGAACATGATCCAGATGAGAACATGACATTTATCAATGACCTCACTCGTATGTTGTTGATGGAACATGATCCAGATGAGAACATGACATTTATCAATGACCTCACTCGTATGTTGTTGATGGAACATGATCCAGATGAGAACATGACATTTATCAATGACCTCATTCGTATGTTGTTGATGGAACATGATCCAGATGAGAACATGACATTTATCAATGACCTCACTCGTATGTTGTTGATGGAACATGATCCAGATGAGAACATGACATTTATCAATGACCTCACTCGTATGTTGTTGATGGAACATGATCCAGATGAGAACATGACATTTATCAATGACCTCACTCGTATGTTGTTGATGGAACATGATCCAGATGAGAACATGACATTTATCAATGACCTCACTCGTATGTTGTTGATGGAACATGATCCAGATGAGAACATGACATTTATCAATGACCTCACTCGTATGTTGTTGATGGAACATGATCCAGATGAGAACATGACATTTATCAATGACCTCATTCGTATGTTGTTGATGGAACATGATCCAGATGAGAACATGACATTTATCAATGACCTCATTCGTATGTTGTTGATGGAACATGATCCAGATGAGAACATGACATTTATCAATGACCTCACTCGTATGTTGTTGATGGAACATGATCCAGATGAGAACATGACATTTATCAATGACCTCATTCGTATGTTGTTGATGGAACATGATCCAGATGAGAACATGACATTTATCAATGACCTCATTCGTATGTTGTTGATGGAACATGATCCAGATGAGAACATGACATTTATCAATGACCTCACTCGTATGTTGTTGATGGAACATGATCCAGATGAGAACATGACATTTATCAATGACCTCATTCGTATGTTGTTGATGGAACATGATCCAGATGAGAACATGACATTTATCAATGACCTCACTCGTATGTTGTTGATGGAACATGATCCAGATGAGAACATGACATTTATCAATGACCTCATTCGTATGTTGTTGATGGAACATGATCCAGATGAGAACATGACATTTATCAATGACCTCATTCGTATGTTGTTGATGGAACATGATCCAGATGAGAACATGACATTTATCAATGACCTCACTCGTATGTTGTTGATGGAACATGATCCAGATGAGAACATGACATTTATCAATGACCTCATTCATATGTTGTTCATGGAACATGATCCAGGTGAGAACATGACATTTATTAATCTAGGGGCGGCCGTGGCGTAGTGGTAATGGCAGTCGTCCCCCGATCGGAAGGTTGGCAGTTCGAATCCCGGTTCCCCACACCATGTGTTGTTGTGTCCTTGGGCAAGACACTTAACCCCGAGTTGCTCCCGGTAGGACTGGAAAGCACCTTGCATGGTAGTCTGCCGCTACCGGTGTATGAATGTGTGTAGCACTTTGAGATTTTCACTAATGAAAATTGCGTTATAAATTGAATTCATTATTATTATTATTATTATCAATAACCTCACTTGTATGTTGTTGATGGAACTTTAAACTCTTGTTATCAACATCATTTTATTTCTGATTGGCTCAGTCATAAACATTACGAGATATTCAGCTCTAGAGTTTTCTACAAATTAAGACAATGAGACCCTAAACTTTGACCAAACGGAGTAAAACAATTATCCCACAAAATCATCCATCCATCATCCATCCATCATCCATTATCCATCCATCATCCATCCATCATCCATCCATCATCCATCCATCATCCATCCATCTATCCATTATCTTTTGCCCTCTTCTTCCTTTTGGGGTCACTGGTGTCCATGTCCAGCCATAATTGTGCAAGAGACGGGGGACACCCTGGACATGTTTCCTGTCCATCACAGAGACACCCTGGACATGTTTCCTGTCCATCACAGAGACACATAGAGACAAACAACCCTTCACTCCCTCTCTCTCCTAAAGACAATTTAGAGATAACCATCAGTCTAACATGCATGTTTTTGGTCTGTGGGAGGAAACTGGAGTACCTGGAGAAAACCCACGCATGCACGGAGAGAACATGCAAACTCCACCCAGAAAGGCCCCTGGACTGGGATTTGAACCAGGGACCTGCTTGCTGAGAGGCAGCAGCTCTACCCACTGCTCCACCGTGCTGTCCCCTCAAATCAGAAAAGGGATAAATGGATTCTTATAGAGCACAGTGGTGCAACTGGTAGAGCTGCTGCCTCTCAGCGAGAAGGTTGCCGGTTCAAATCCCGGTTCGGGGGACTTTCTGGGTGGAGTCTGCATGTTCTCTCCGTGCTGCGTGGGTTTCCTCCGGGTACTCCAGTTTCCTCCCACAGACCAAAAACATGCATGTTAGACTGATGGTGACTCTAGAATGTCTCTAGGTGAGAGAGAGAATGGTTGTCTCGTTTGTCTCTATGTGTCCCTGTGATGGACTGGAGACCTGTCCAGGTGTCCCTGTGATGGACTGGAGACCTGTCCAGGTGTCCCTGTGATGGACTGGAGACCTGTCCAGGTGTCCCTGTGATGGACTGGAGACCTGTCC
Organism: Garcialebias charrua; assembly: GCA_038048925.1. Taxonomy (NCBI): domain Eukaryota; kingdom Metazoa; phylum Chordata; class Actinopteri; order Cyprinodontiformes; family Rivulidae; genus Garcialebias; species Garcialebias charrua. The sequence goes on from JBBPBX010004665.1 coordinate 47,353, forward strand.
AGGTGTCCCTGTGATGGACTGGAGACCTGTCCAGGTGTCCCTGTGATGGACTGGAGACCTGTCCAGGTGTCCCTGTGATGGACTGGAGACCTGTCCAGGTGTCCCTGTGATGGACTGGAGACCTGTCCAGGTGTCTCTGTGATGGACTGGAGACCTGTCCAGGTGTCTCTGTGATGGACTGGAGACCTGTCCAGGTGTCTCTGTGATGGACTGGAGACCTGTCCAGGTGTCCCTGTGATGGACTGGAGACCTGTCCAGGTGTCCCTGTGATGGACTGGAGACATGTCCAGGTGTCCCTGTGATGGACTGGAGACCTGTCCAGGTGTCCCTGTGATGGACTGGAGACATGTCCAGGTGTCTCTGTGATGGACTGGAGACATGTCCAGGTGTCTCTGTGATGGACTGGAGACATGTCCAGGTGTCTCTGTGATGGACTGGAGACATGTCCAGGTGTCTCTGTGATGGACTGGAGACATGTCCAGGTGTCTCTGTGATGGACTGGAGACATGTCCAGGTGTCTCTGTGATGGACTGGAGACATGTCCAGGTGTCTCTGTGATGGACTGGAGACATGTCCAGGTGTCTCTGTGATGGACTGGAGACATGTCCAGGTGTCTCTGTGATGGACTGGAGACATGTCCAGGTGTCTCTGTGATGGACTGGAGACATGTCCAGGTGTCTCTGTGATGGACTGGAGACATGTCCAGGTGTCTCTGTGATGGACTGGAGACATGTCCAGGTGTCTCTGTGATGGACTGGAGACCTGTCCAGGTGTCTCTGTGATGGACTGGAGACATGTCCAGGTGTCTCTGTGATGGACTGGAGACATGTCCAGGTGTCTCTGTGATGGACTGGAGACATGTCCAGGTGTCTCTGTGATGGACTGGAGACATGTCCAGGTGTCTCTGTGATGGACTGGAGACCTGTCCAGGTGTCTCTGTGATGGACTGGAGACATGTCCAGGTGTCTCTGTGATGGACTGGAGACCTGTCCAGGTGTCTCTGTGATGGACTGGAGACCTGTCCAGGTGTCTCTGTGATGGACTGGAGACATGTCCAGGTGTCTCTGTGATGGACTGGAGACATGTCCAGGTGTCTCTGTGATGGACTGGAGACCTGTCCAGGTGTCTCTGTGATGGACTGGAGACCTGTCCAGGTGTCTCTGTGATGGACTGGAGACCTGTCCAGGTGTCTCTGTGATGGACTGGAGACCTGTCCAGGTGTCTCTGTGATGGACTGGAGACCTGTCCAGGTGTCTCTGTGATGGACTGGAGACCTGTCCAGGTGTCCCTGTGATGGACTGGAGACCTGTCCAGGTGTCTCTGTGATGGACTGGAGACCTGTCCAGGTGTCCCTGTGATGGACTGGAGACCTGTCCAGGTGTCTCTGTGATGGACTGGAGACCTGTCCAGGTGTCCCTGTGATGGACTGGAGACCTGTCCAGGTGTCTCTGTGATGGACTGGAGACCTGTCCAGGTGTCCCTGTGATGGACTGGAGACCTGTCCAGGTGTCTCTGTGATGGACTGGAGACCTGTCCAGGTGTCCCTGTGATGGACTGGAGACCTGTCCAGGTGTCTCTGTGATGGACTGGAGACCTGTCCAGGTGTCTCTGTGATGGACTGGAGACATGTCCAGGTGTCTCTGTGATGGACTGGAGACATGTCCAGGTGTCTCTGTGATGGACTGGAGACATGTCCAGGTGTCTCTGTGATGGACTGGAGACTGTCCAGGTGTCTCTGTGATGGACTGGAGACCTGTCCAGGTGTCTCTGTGATGGACTGGAGACCTGTCCAGGTGTCTCTGTGATGGACTGGAGACCTGTCCAGGTGTCTCTGTGATGGACTGGAGACCTGTCCAGGTGTCTCTGTGATGGACTGGAGACATGTCCAGGTGTCTCTGTGATGGACTGGAGACATGTCCAGGTGTCTCTGTGATGGACTGGAGACCTGTCCAGGTGTCTCTGTGATGGACTGGAGACATGTCCAGGTGTCTCTGTGATGGACTGGAGACATGTCCAGGTGTCTCTGTGATGGACTGGAGACATGTCCAGGTGTCTCTGTGATGGACTGGAGACATGTCCAGGTGTCTCTGTGATGGACTGGAGACATGTCCAGGTGTCTCTGTGATGGACTGGAGACATGTCCAGGTGTCTCTGTGATGGACTGGAGACATGTCCAGGTGTCTCTGTGATGGACTGGAGACATGTCCAGGTGTCTCTGTGATGGACTGGAGACATGTCCAGGTGTCTCTGTGATGGACTGGAGACATGTCCAGGTGTCTCTGTGATGGACTGGAGACATGTCCAGGTGTCTCTGTGATGGACTGGAGACATGTCCAGGTGTCTCTGTGATGGACTGGAGACATGTCCAGGTGTCTCTGTGATGGACTGGAGACCTGTCCAGGTGTCTCTGTGATGGACTGGAGACCTGTCCAGTGTCCCTGTGATGGACTGAAGACATGTCCAGGGTGTACCTCACACAGTGATTGCTGGACATGGGCGCCGGCGGCAGCGACCCCCGTGACACAAAAATAGAAGACGCGGTTAATAGCATTACAGCAGAAATATGGACAAATATTACACATGACAACTTTTATTTACAGTAAAGTGAATTCATGATTTGACATTGATTTTGTAACTTTTTTTTTGTTGTTGCAGTTTTGAAAAAACAACAACATTCAATCCAGTTCATGAGTGTTAATTATAGAAATGATTGAACGGGTGACACTGAGCCTTAGCACTATGATCACTAAAGACCATCACCCACCTGGTCTGGGGTCTGCCCAAGGACCCGGACAGTTAGAAAAACCTCCAACCATCTGTTCTCAGTCCATCCAACGTGTTGTGAGCCTGATGACGTGAACACGTGTGTGGCTGCATCTTTGTGTAAGACAGGTCAAAATCCAAGATGGCACGTCATTGTTTGTGTTTCTAATTCTTCAAGACTGTAAAAAGCAAACATTTAGCATTTAGTAGCATCTTTTAAGCTAACAGGATCCAGTCTTCCTGATGTGAGAGATCAAGCAGCAGGCCATGCTGCAACAAGACAACGCCTCGAGATCATCCGTCTTAAAGAACATTTATTTTGCTGGATTCAGACCAGATGCTGGCAGGATGTAAAAATTAAAAACAGTTTTCTGATGAGAGCAGAACAAAGAGTGTCCTGTGACGTCTGGACATTAATCCACACGATCAGATTCATCTTGTGATGAGAGCTGCTGGACTTTTATTCTTTTAAATTCAGCTCACAGCGTTTGATTCAGGAGCATTTGTGCAATGTGTCACACTGTGAGAGGGTCAAAGGTCACACTCAGTTCACGTTTCCATTCATAACTTTGTGTAAATACACACAGAGACGATTTTAATTAAATTTTTAAAAATCAACTCCGGTAAATTCAGCCTCCGCGCTTAAAACTAATTTACTCGTGAGCAATGAATGGAGGGAACTCAAACAAAACCTTCAGTTTTAAGAACAACAACCTCCAGGTGGTGCTGACGGAGCAACGACCTCCAGGCGGTGCTGCCGGAGCAACGACCTCCAGGCGGTGCTGACGGAGCAACGACCTCCAGGTGGTGCTGCCGGAGCAACGACCTCCAGGCGGTGCTGACGGAGCAACGACCTCCAGGCGGAGCTGACGGAGCAACGAATTCCAGGCGGAGCTGACGGAGCAACGACCTCCAGGCGGAGCTGACGGAGCAACGACCTCCAGGCAGAGCTGACGGATCAACGAACTCCAGGCGGTGCTGACGGAGCAACGACCTCCAGGCAGAGCTGACGGAGCAACGACCTCCAGGCGGTGCTGACGGAGCAACGACCTCCAGGTGGTGCTGACGGAGCAACGACCTCCAGGCGGTGCTGACGGAGCAACGACATCCAGGTGGTGCTGACGGAGCAACGACCTCCAGGCGGTGCTGACGGAGCAACGAACTCCAGGTGGAGCTGACGGAGGAACGACCTCCAGGCGGTGCTGACGGAGCAACGACCTCCAGGTGGTGCTGACGGAGCAACGACCTCCAGGCGGTGCTGACGGAGCAACGAACTCCAGGTTAGAGCTGTCATCGGGCCGGAAATCCACGGCCCTACCCTACCCGAGCCCTAAGTTTAATTACCCAAGCCCGAGGGAGCCCGCTGATTTCCTAGAAATCACCGCCCGACCCGACCCTACCCGATTAAAAAAAAAAACAACAACAACAAAAAAAAAAAACACTACGTTTATTTATTAAGCTTTTACTGCGTTCTCCCACTCAGCAAAAGAACTTGATGTTGTTCTTCTTTGTTTTGATGGAGGAGGAGGAGGTGTGAGCGCGCTGCTCGCAGTTTGCTGTTGAAGCTCAGGAATGTCAGGAATGCGGCAACTTGTTCCGCCGCAGAGAGAGCAGTGTGCGGACGTGAGCGTGCACCTGACGCACGTCAGCTGGTGACATAATTTTGAGCTCGTTAAAGTTAGGCCACAGAAATAATGCAACTCTCTGCAAGTCGTGGATAATAATTTTGCGCTCCAGCACTTCTGCATGTCTGCGGCGCAGAAACACCTGCTGCGGAGAGTCTGTGTGAGGACTGGCAGTGTTGCTTCAGTTTCTCATTCCAGAGACAAACCAGGTTGGTGGGATATTTGTCACCCTCCAGTTCTCTCTGTGCACGGTAAAATGGTTCGAGAAATGTCACTAAAAAGTCCAGCATGTCGGGGGAGACGCTGTCAGGCGCGCGCCGCGCGCCTGCTCTCTGGCTGAGTTGCCAATTTAGTGGCTGCGCTCAGTGCGCTGCGGTTTTCACCATCTAAATTCACTCTATTAATTATTTCCTCATCAATAAACTTACTGCCTTATATTCTTTACAAGCAGATTAAAACAATTTTATATTGTGTGCATTTTTATTTAGTTTTGTTTGTGCTGTATGATTAAAAAAACCACATCAAAGCCCGAGCCCGACCCGCGGCCCGCCAATCAAACGCAAAAATATGGCCCGAGCCCGACCCGAAGTCGGGTAGGGCTCGGGTAGGGTCGGGCTCGGGCAAAGAAACGACACCTCTACTCCAGGTGGAGCTGACGGAGCAACAACCTCCAGGCGGAGCTGACGGAGCAACGAACTCCAGGCGGAGCTGACGGAGCAACGACCTCCAGGCGGTGCTGACGGAGCAACGACCTCCAGGCGGTGCTGACGGAGCAACGACCTCCAGGTGGTGCTGACGGAGCAACGACCTCCAGGCGGTGCTGACGGAGCAACGACCTCCAGGTGGTGCTGACGGAGCAACGACCTCCAGGCGGTGCTGACGGAGCAACGACCTCCAGGTGGTGCTGACGGAGCAACGACCTCCAGGCGGTGCTGACGGAGCAACGAACTCCAGGTGGAGCTGACGGAGCAACGACCTCCAGGCGGTGCTGACGGAGCAACGACCTCCAGGTGGAGCTGACGGAGCAACGACCTCCAGGCGGTGCTGACGGAGCAACGACCTCCAGGGGTGCTGACGGAGCAACGACCTCCAGGTGGTGCTGACGGAGCAACGACCTCCAGGCGGTGCTGACGGAGCAACGACCTCCAGGCGGTGCTGACGGAGCAACGACCTCCAGGCGGTGCTGACAGAGCAACGACCTCCAGGCGGTGCTGACGGAGCTCATCACAATTTCCTCGAACAGAAACCAAACAGCTGCTGCCGGTTTTTATTTTTCTTTCAGCTGCTCCTTCTTCAGGGTCTCCACAGAGAACTAACTCCCACAAAGACTTGATGATGGTTTTTACTCCAGAGGACCTTCCTGAACCACAGACACCGAGCTACCACAGCCCTCTGAGTGGAGCAGAGAGCTGCATCCAGGGCGCCAGGGGGAGCAGATGGTGGGGGTTAAGGGCCTTGCTCAAGGGCCCCGAGTAAGGCAAATGAGGATGGAGGCAGGAGTGGGTGTTTGACCTTTTCCACCTACATTTTGATGTTGTTGGTCTGGGTAGTCGAACCTGCAACCTTCCTATCACAGGACCACCTTTTCTAAACTCTGCACCACCTTTTCTTTCATTTTATGAGGATCTAGTTAAGATCGGTGGCACAGTGGATAGAGCTGCTGCCTCTAAACAAGAAGGTCACTGCATCAACAAGAAGGTCACTGCATCGACAAGAAGGTCTTTGCATCAACAAGAAGGTCAATGCATCGACAAGAAGGTCACTGCATCGACAAGAAGGTCACTGCATCGACAAGAAGGTCACTGCATCAACAACAAGGTCACTGCATCGACAAGAAGGTCTCTGCATCGACAAGAAGGTCTCTGCATCGACAAGAAGGTCACTGCATCGACAAGAAGGTCACTGCATCGACAAGAAGGTCACTGCATCAACAAGAAGGTCAATGCATCCACAACAAGGTCACTGCATCCACAACAAGGTCACTGCATCAACAAGAAGGTCACTGCATCCACAACAAGGTCACTGCATCGACAAGAAGGTCTCTGCATCGACAAGAAGGTCACTGCATCGACAAGAAGGTCACTGCATCGACAAGAAGGTCACTGCATCGACAAGAAGGTCACTGCATCGACAACAAGGTCACTGCATCGACAACAAGGTCACTGCATCGACAACAAGGTCACTGCATCGACAAGGTCATTGCATCGACAAGAAGGTCATTGCATCGACAAGAAGGTCACTACATCGACAAGAAGGTCACTGCATCAACAAGAAGGTCACTGCATCAACAAGAAGGTCATTGCATCAACAAGAAGGTCATTGCATCAACAAGAAGGTCATTGCATCAAAAAGAAGGTCACTGCATCAACAAGAAGCTCACTGCATCAACAAGAAGGTTACTGCATCAACAAGAAGGTCATTGCATCAACAAGAAGGTCACTGCATCAACAAGAAGGTTACTGCATCAACAAGAAGGTTACTGCATCAACAAGAAGGTCAATGCATCGACAAGAAGGTCACTGCATCGACAAGGTCACTGCATCGACAAGAAGGTCACTGCATCGACAACAAGGTCACTGCATCGACAAGAAGGTCTCTGCATCGACAAGAAGGTCTCTGCATCGACAAGAAGGTCACTGCATCGACAAGAAGGTCACTGCATCGACAAGAAGGTCACTGCATCGACAAGAAGGTCACTGCATCAACAAGAAGGTCACTGCATCAACAAGAAGGTCACTGCATCAACAAGAAGGTCACTGCATCAACAAGAAGGTCACTGCATCAACAAGAAGGTCACTGCATCAACAAGAAGGTCACTGCATCAACAAGAAGGTCACTGCATCAACAAGAAGGTCACTGCATCAACAAGAAGGTCACTGCATCAACAAGAAGGTCACTGCATCAACAAGAAGGTCACTGCATCAACAAGAAGGTCACTGCATCAACAAGAAGGTCACTGCATCAACAAGAAGGTCACTGCATCAACAAGAAGGTCACTGCATCAACAAGAAGGTCACTGCATCAACAAGAAGGTTACTGCATCAACAAGAAGGTCACTGCATCAACAAGAAGGTCACTGCATCAACAAGAAGGTCACTACATCAACAAGAAGGTCACTGCATCAACAAGAAGGTCACTGCATCAACAAGAAGGTCACTGCATCAACACGAAGGTCACTGCATCAACAAGAAGGTCACTGCATCAACAAGAGCACTTTGAGATTTTTATTAATGAAAAGTGTGGTATTAATTGAATTCATTATTATTATTATTAACAAGAAGGTCACTGCATCAACAAGAAGGTCACTGCATCAACAAGAATGTCACTGCATCAACAAGAAGGTTACTGTGTCAACAAGAAGGTCACTGCATCAACAAGAAGGTTACTGCATCAACAAGAATGTCATTGCATCAACAAGAAGGTTACTGCATCAACAAGAAGGTCACTGCATCAACAAGAAGGTCACTGCATCAACAAGAATGTCACTGCATCAACAAGAAGGTTACTGTGTCAACAAGAAGGTTACTGTATCATCAAGAACCTTCTTGATGATACAGTATCAACAAGAAGGTCACTGCATCAACAAGAAGGTTACTGCGTCAACAAGAAGGTCACTGCATCAACAAGAAGGTCATTGCATTAACAAGAAGGTCACTGCATCAACAAGAAGGTTACTGCATCAACAAGAAGGTCACTGCATCAACAAGAAGGTCACTGCATCAACAAGAAGGTCTGCATCAACAAGAAGGTCATTGCATCAACAAGAAGGTCACTGCATCAACAAGAAGGTCATTGCATCAACAAGAAGGTCACTGCATCAACAAGAAGGTCACTGCATCAACAAGAAGGTCACTGCATCAACAAGAAGGTCACTGCATCAACAAGAAGGTCACTGCATCAACAAGAAGGTCACTGCATCAACAAGAAGGTCACTGCATCAACAAGAAGGTCACTGCATCAACAAGAAGGTCACTGCATCAACAAGAAGGTCACTGCATCAACAAGAAGGTCACTGCATCAACAAGAAGGTCACTGCATCAACAAGAAGGTCACTGCATCAACAAGAAGGTTACTGCATCAACAAGAAGGTCACTGCATCAACAAGAAGGTCACTGCATCAACAAGAAGGTCACTGCATCAACAAGAAGGTCACTGCATCAACAAGAAGGTCACTGCATCAACAAGAAGGTCACTGCATCAACAAGAAGGTCACTGCATCAACAAGAAGGTCACTGCATCAACAAGAAGGTTACTGCATCAACAAGAAGGTCACTGCATCAACAAGAAGGTCACTGCATCAACAAGAAGGTCACTACATCAACAAGAAGGTCACTGCATCAACAAGAAGGTCACTGCATCAACAAGAAGGTCACTGCATCAACACGAAGGTCACTGCATCAACAAGAAGGTCACTGCATCAACAAGAGCACTTTGAGATTTTTATTAATGAAAAGTGTGGTATTAATTGAATTCATTATTATTATTATTAACAAGAAGGTCACTGCATCAACAAGAAGGTCACTGCATCAACAAGAATGTCACTGCATCAACAAGAAGGTTACTGTGTCAACAAGAAGGTCACTGCATCAACAAGAAGGTTACTGCATCAACAAGAATGTCATTGCATCAACAAGAAGGTTACTGCATCAACAAGAAGGTCACTGCATCAACAAGAAGGTCACTGCATCAACAAGAATGTCACTGCATCAACAAGAAGGTTACTGTGTCAACAAGAAGGTTACTGTATCATCAAGAACCTTCTTGATGATACAGTATCAACAAGAAGGTCACTGCATCAACAAGAAGGTTACTGCGTCAACAAGAAGGTCACTGCATCAACAAGAAGGTCATTGCATTAACAAGAAGGTCACTGCATCAACAAGAAGGTTACTGCATCAACAAGAAGGTCACTGCATCAACAAGAAGGTCACTGCATCAACAAGAAGGTCTCTGCATCAACAAGAAGGTCATTGCATCAACAAGAAGGTCATTGCATCAACAAGAAGGTCATTGCATCAACAAGAAGGTCACTGCATCGACAAGAAGGTCACTGCATCGACAAGAAGGTCACTGCATCGACAAGAAGGTCACTGCATCGACAAGAAGGTCACTGCATCGACAAGAAGGTCACTGCATCGACAAGAAGGTCACTGCATCGACAAGAAGGTCACTGCATCGACAAGAAGGTCACTGCATCAACAAGAAGGTCACTGCATCAACAAGAAGGTCACTGCATCAACAAGAAGGTCACTGCATCAACAAGAAGGTCACTGCATCAACAAGAAGGTCACTGCATCAACAAGAAGGTTACTGCATCAACAAGAAGGTCACTGCATCAACAAGAAGGTCACTGCATCAACAAGAAGGTCACTGCATCAACAAGAAGGTCACTGCATCAACAAGAAGGTCACTGCATCAACAAGAAGGTCACTGCATCAAAAAGAAGGTCACTGCATCAACAAGAATGTCACTGCATCAACAAGAAGGTTACTGCATCAACAAGAAGGTCATTGCATCAACAAGAAGGTCACTGCATCAACAAGAAGGTCACTACATCAACAAGAAGGTCACTGCATCAACAAGAAGGTCACTGCATCAACAAGAAGGTCACTGCATCAACACGAAGGTCACTGCATCAACAAGAAGGTCACTGCATCAACAAGAGCACTTTGAGATTTTTATTAATGAAAAGTGTGGTATTAATTGAATTCATTATTATTATTATTAACAAGAAGGTCACTGCATCAACAAGAAGGTCACTGCATCAACAAGAATGTCACTGCATCAACAAGAAGGTTACTGTGTCAACAAGAAGGTCACTGCATCAACAAGAAGGTTACTGCATCAACAAGAATGTCATTGCATCAACAAGAAGGTTACTGCATCAACAAGAAGGTCACTGCATCAACAAGAAGGTCACTGCATCAACAAGAATGTCACTGCATCAACAAGAAGGTTACTGTGTCAACAAGAAGGTTACTGTATCATCAAGAACCTTCTTGATGATACAGTATCAACAAGAAGGTCACTGCATCAACAAGAAGGTTACTGCGTCAACAAGAAGGTCACTGCATCAACAAGAAGGTCATTGCATTAACAAGAAGGTCACTGCATCAACAAGAAGGTTACTGCATCAACAAGAAGGTCACTGCATCAACAAGAAGGTCACTGCATCAACAAGAAGGTCACTGCATCAACACGAAGGTCACTGCATCAACAAGAAGGTCACTGCATCAACAAGAGCACTTTGAGATTTTTATTAATGAAAAGTGTGGTATTAATTGAATTCATTATTATTATTATTAACAAGAAGGTCACTGCATCAACAAGAAGGTCACTGCATCAACAAGAATGTCACTGCATCAACAAGAAGGTTACTGTGTCAACAAGAAGGTCACTGCATCAACAAGAAGGTTACTGCATCAACAAGAATGTCATTGCATCAACAAGAAGATTACTGCATCAACAAGAAGGTCACTGCATCAACAAGAAGGTCACTGCATCAACAAGAATGTCACTGCATCAACAAGAAGGTTACTGTGTCAACAAGAAGGTTACTGTATCATCAAGAACCTTCTTGATGATACAGTATCAACAAGAAGGTCACTGCATCAACAAGAAGGTTACTGCGTCAACAAGAAGGTCACTGCATCAACAAGAAGGTCATTGCATTAACAAGAAGGTCACTGCATCAACAAGAAGGTTACTGCATCAACAAGAAGGTCACTGCATCAACAAGAAGGTCACTGCATCAACAAGAAGGTCTCTGCATCAACAAGAAGGTCATTGCATCAACAAGAAGGTCATTGCATCAACAAGAAGGTCATTGCATCAACAAGAAGGTCACCGCATCGACAAGAAGGTCACTGCATTGACAAGAAGGTCTCTGCATCAACAAGAAGGTCACTACATCAACAAGAAGGTCTCTGCATTAACAAGAAGGTCACTGCATCGACAAGAAGGTCACTGCATCGACAAGAAGGTCACTGCATCGACAAGAAAGTCATTGCATCGACAAGAAGGTCATTGCATTGACAAGAAGGTCACTGCATCGACAAGAAGGTCACTGCATCGACAAGAAGGTCACTGCATCAACAAGAAGGTTACTGCATCAACAAGAAGGTTACTGCATCAACAAGAAGGTCACTGCATCAACAAGAAGGTCACTGCATCAACAAGAAGGTTACTGCATCAACAAGAAGGTCACTGCATCAACAAGAAGGTCACTGCATCAACAAGAAGGTCACTGCATCAACAAGAAGGTCACTGCATCAACAAGAAGGTCACTGCATCAACAAGAAGGTCACTGCATCAACAAGAAGGTCACTGCATCAACAAGAAGGTCACTGCATCAACAAGAAGGTCACTGCATCAACAAGAAGGTCACTGCATCAACAAGAAGGTCACTGCATCAACAAGAAGGTCACTGCATCAACAAGAAGGTCACTGCATCAACAAGAAGGTCACTGCATCAACAAGAAGGTCACTGCATCAACAAGAAGGTTACTGCATCAACAAGAAGGTCACTGCATCAACAAGAAGGTCACTGCATCAACAAGAAGGTCACTGCATCAACAAGAAGGTCACTGCATCAACAAGAAGGTCACTGCATCAACACGAAGGTCACTGCATCAACAAGAAGGTCACTGCATCAACAAGAGCACTTTGAGATTTTTATTAATGAAAAGTGTGGTATTAATTGAATTCATTATTATTATTATTAACAAGAAGGTCACTGCATCAACAAGAAGGTCACTGCATCAACAAGAATGTCAATGCATCAACAAGAAGGTTACTGTGTCAACAAAAAGGTCACTGCATCAACAAGAAGGTTACTGCATCAACAAGAATGTCATTGCATCAACAAGAAGGTTACTGCATCAACAAGAAGGTCACTGCATCAACAAGGTCACTGAGTCAACAAGAATGTCACTGCATCAACAAGAAGGTTACTGTGTCAACAAGAAGGTTACTGTATCAACAAGAAGGTTACTGTATCAACAAGAAGGTCACTGCATCAACAAGGTCACTGCATCAACAAGAAGATCACTGCATCAACAAGAAGGTCACTGCATCAACAAGAAGGTCACTGCATCAACAAGAAGGTCACTGCATCAACAAGAAGGTTACTGCATCAACAAGAAGGTCACTGCATCAACAAGAAGGTCACTGCATCAACAAGAAGGTCACTGCATCAACAAGAAGGTTACTGCATCAACAAGAAGGTCACTGCATCAACAAGAAGGTCACTGCATCAACAAGAAGGTCTCTGCATCAACAAGAAGGTCATTGCATCAACAAGAAGGTCATTGCATCAACAAGAAGGTCATTGCATCAACAAGAAGGTCACCGCATCGACAAGAAGGTCACTGCATTGACAAGAAGGTCTCTGCATCAACAAGAAGGTCACTACATCGACAAGAAGGTCTCTGCATTAACAAGAAGGTCACTGCATCGACAAGAAGGTCACTGCATCGACAAGAAGGTCTCTGCATCAACAAGAAGGTCACTACATCGACAAGAAGGTCTCTGCATTAACAAGAAGGTCACTGCATCGACAAGAAGGTCACTGCATCAACAAGAAGGTTACTGTGTCAACAAGAAGGTTACTGTATCAACAAGAAGGTTACTGTATCAACAAGAAGGTCACTGCATCAACAAGGTCACTGCATCAACAAGAATATCACTGCATCAACAAGAAGGTCACTGCATCAACAAGAAGGTCACTGCATCAACAAGAAGGTCACTGCATCAACAAGAAGGTTACTGCGTCAACAAGAAGGTCACTGCATCAACAAGAAGGTCATTGCATTAACAAGAAGGTCACTGCATCAACAAGAAGGTTACTGCATCAACAAGAAGGTCACTGCATCAACAAGAAGGTCACTGCATCAACAAGAAGGTCTCTGCATCAACAAGAAGGTCATTGCATCAACAAGAAGGTCATTGCATCAACAAGAAGGTCATTGCATCAACAAGAAGGTCACCGCATCGACAAGAAGGTCACTGCATTGACAAGAAGGTCTCTGCATCAACAAGAAGGTCACTACATCGACAAGAAGGTCTCTGCATCGACAAGAAGGTCACTGCATCGACAAGAAGGTCACTGCATCGACAAGAAGGTCACTGCATCGACAAGAAAGTCATTGCATCGACAAGAAGGTCATTGCATTGACAAGAAGGTCACTGCATCGACAAGAAGGTCACTGCGTCGACAAGAAGGTTACTGCATCAACAAGAAGGTTACTGCTTCAACAAGAAGGTCACTGCATCAACAAGAAGGTCACTGCATCAACAAGCAGGTTACTGTATCAACAAGAAGGTCACCGCATCAACAAGAAGGTCATTGCATCGACAAGAAGGTCACTGCATCGACAAGAAGGTCACTGCATCGACAAGAAGGTCACTGCATCAACAAGAAGGTCACTACATCAACAAGAAGGTCACTGCATCAACAAGAAGGTCACTGCATCAACAAGAAGGTCACTGCATCAACAAGAAGGTCACTGCATCAACAAGAAGGTCACTGCATCAACAAGAAGGTCACTGCATCAACAAGAAGGTCACTGCATCAACAAGAAGGTCACTGCATCAACAAGAAGGTCACTGCATCAACAAGAAGGTCACTGCATCAACAAGAAGGTCACTGCATCAACAAGAAGGTCACTGCATCAACAAGAAGGTCACTGCATCAACAAGAAGGTCACTGCATCAACAAGAAGGTTACTGCATCAACAAGAAGGTCACTGCATCAACAAGAAGGTCACTGCATCAACAAGAAGGTCACTGCATCAACAAGAAGGTCACTGCATCAACAAGAAGGTCACTGCATCAACAAGAAGGTCACTGCATCAACAAGAAGGTCACTGCATCAACAAGAAGGTCACTGCATCAACAAGAAGGTTACTGCATCAACAAGAAGGTCACTGCATCAACAAGAAGGTTACTGCATCAACAAGAAGGTTACTGCATCAACAAGAAGGTTACTGCATCAACAAGAAGGTCACTGCATCAACAAGAAGGTTACTGCATCAACAAGAAGGTCACTGCATCAACAAGAAGGTCACTGCATCAACAAGAAGGTCACTGCATCAACAAGAAGGTCACTGCATCAACAAGAAGGTCACTGCATCAACAAGAAGGTCTCTGCATCAACAAGAAGGTCATTGCATCAACAAGAAGGTCATTGCATCAACAAGAAGGTCATTGCATCAACAAGAAGGTCACCGCATCGACAAGAAGGTCACTGCATTGACAAGAAGGTCTCTGCATCAACAAGAAGGTCACTACATCGACAAGAAGGTCTCTGCATTAACAAGAAGGTCACTGCATCGACAAGAAGGTCACTGCATCGACAAGAAGGTCACTGCATCGACAAGAAAGTCATTGCATCGACAAGAAGGTCATTGCATTGACAAGAAGGTCACTGCATCGACAAGAAGGTCACTGCGTCGACAAGAAGGTTACTGCATCAACAAGAAGGTTACTGCTTCAACAAGAAGGTCACTGCATCAACAAGAAGGTCACTGCATCAACAAGCAGGTTACTGTATCAACAAGAAGGTCACCGCATCAACAAGAAGGTCATTGCATCGACAAGAAGGTCACTGCATCGACAAGAAGGTCACTGCATCGACAAGAAGGTCACTGCATCGACAAGAAGGTCACTACATCGACAAGAAGGTCACTGCATCAACAAGAAGGTCACTGCATCAACAAGAAGGTTACTGCATCAACAAGAAGGTCATTGCATCAACAAGAAGGTCACTGCATCAACAAGAAGGTCAATGCATCAACAAGAAGGTCACTGCATCAACAAGAAGGTCACTGCATCAACAAGAAGGTCACTGCATCAACAAGAAGGTCACTGCATCAACAAGAAGGTCACTGCATCAACAAGAAGGTCACTGCATCAACAAGAAGGTCACTGCATCAACAAGAAGGTCACTGCATCAACAAGAAGGTCACTGCATCAACAAGAAGGTCACTGCATCAACAAGAAGGTCACTGCATCAACAAGAAGGTCACTGCATCAACAAGAAGGTCACTGCATCAACAAGAAGGTCACTGCATCAACAAGAAGGTCACTGCATCAACAAGAAGGTCACTGCATCAACAAGAAGGTTACTGCATCAACAAGAAGGTCACTGCATCAACAAGAAGGTTACTGCATCAACAAGAAGGTTACTGCATCAACAAGAAGGTCACTGCATCAACAAGAAGGTCACTGCATCAACAAGAAGGTTACTGCATCAACAAGAAGGTCACTGCATCAACAAGAAGGTCACTGCATCAACAAGAAGGTCACTGCATCAACAAGAAGGTCACTGCATCAACAAGAAGGTTACTGCATCAACAAGAAGGTTACTGCATCAACAAGAAGGTCACTGCATCAACAAGAAGGTCAATGCATCAACAAGAAGGTCACTGCATCAACAAGAAGGTCACTGCATCAACAAGAAGGTCACTGCATCAACAAGAAGGTCACTGCATCAACAAGAAGGTTACTGCATCAACAAGAAGGTTACTGCATCAACAAGAAGGTTACTGCATCAACAAGAAGGTTAATGCATCAACAAGAAGGTCAATGCATCAACAAGAAGGTCACTGCATCAACAAGAAGGTCACTGCATCAACAAGAAGGTCACTGCATCAACAAGAAGGTCACTGCATCAACAAGAAGGTCACTGCATCAACAAGAAGGTTACTGCATCAACAAGAAGGTTACTGCATCAACAAGAAGGTTACTGCATCAACAAGAAGGTTACTGCATCAACAAGAAGGTTACTGCATCAACAAGAAGGTTAATGTATCAACAAGAAGGTCACTGCATCAACAAGAAGGTCACTGCATCAACAAGAAGGTCACTGCATCAACAAGAAGGTCACTGCATCAACAAGAAGGTCACTGCATCAACAAGAAGGTCACTGCATCAACAAGAAGGTCACTGCATCAACAAGAAGGTCACTGCATCAACAAGAAGGTCACTGCATCAACAAGAAGGTCACTGCATCAACAAGAAGGTCACTGCATCAACAAGAAGGTCACTGCATCAACAAGAAGGTCACTGCATCAACAAGAAGGTCACTGCATCAACAAGAAGGTCACTGCATCAACAAGAAGGTCAATGCATCAACAAGAAGGTCACTGCATCAACAAGAAGGTCACTGCATCAACAAGAAGGTCACTGCATCAACAAGAAGGTTAATGCATCAACAAGAAGGTCACTGCATCAACAAGAAGGTCACTGCATCAACAAGAAGGTCACTGCATCAACAAGAAGGTCACTGCATCAACAAGAAGGTTACTGCATCAACAAGAAGGTCACTGCATCAACAAGAAGGTTACTGCATCAACAAGAAGGTTACTGCATCAACAAGAAGGTTAATGTATCAACAAGAAGGTCACTGCATCAACAAGAAGGTCACTGCATCAACAAGAAGGTCACTGCATCAACAAGAAGGTCACTGCATCAACAAGAAGGTCACTGCATCAACAAGAAGGTCACTGCATCAACAAGAAGGTCACTGCATCAACAAGAAGGTCACTGCATCAACAAGAAGGTTACTGCATCAACAAGAAGGTCACTGCATCAAATCCTGGCCGGGGACCTTACTGGGTTTTCTCCAGTTACTCTGGTTTCCTCCCACAGACCAAAAACATGATTGAGTCTTAACTTTTGACCCAGATAAAAACAATCAGGTAGGGGGAGGCCATCATTTCTGATGTCATTTACACTTTTCATTACCCCAGTTTCAAGTTCAAGGTCTCAAATCAAGGTCATATGGTGTACAAAGTCTTTGCTTGTTTAAGCCATAACTTCTGATGTGTTCAAGATAATGTAAGAAAACTGAACACATTTGTTCCACCATTAGTCATTTGAGGAAACTACACTTTAAGCAATATGAAAACCAGACAGTGTAGTTTCCTCAAATGATGCAAGTGGTCAGTTTACATTTTGACACGGTGATCTGATTTTCAATAGTGACCTTTTTTACACAGAGATGCAGCCACACACCAAAACGGTGCTCAGTCGGTACCTCACTTGTTTTTAAGTTGTGCTCACTACAAACTGTACATGGATGGACAGATGAAGGGTTTGTCCAATTCCCTGTCTTCTCTCTCCACCGGGGGACAAAAACCAAGTGTGAACGCTCACTCATCATTCGCACTATTCAAATAGAAATAACAGTCCTTCTTGACTTCTGGACTTAAACCACATAAATCCTGTAAAATAAAGTACTGTATTGTGTTTAAGATTTACACCAGTTAAAAAAGCACACGTACGTCTGAATGTGAACTTTTGTCATGTTACAGAAAAAGAGCAGAGAGGAAAGCTGTGGCGAAGGCAACGGCGTGGAGATTCTGGAGAACAAGCCGTACGAAGACGGCCCTGGAGGCTCGGGTCAGTACACTCACAAAGTCTTCCACATCGGCAAACACATCCCGTCCTGGTTCTGCGCCATTCTGCCTCAAGCCGCCCTTCGAGTGGAGGAAGAATCCTGGAACGCTTACCCCTATACCCGAACACGGTAAGGCAACCAATCACCGTACAACTCAACACGTGCACAGTTCGTACCACAACCCCTCTGCTCCTTGTCAAACATTTGCCTTTCCTAAAACTTTCCAGTCATTTATGTTGAGTGACGTCAACACTGAATCTGTTCTTTTACTTAGTGACGACAACCGGGCAGGGGGTTGTGTCACATCTTGTTACAATAATAAGTGTTAAAACTAGAAAGTTCCGGAGAAACTTTGACGGGGGCTGCCAGGCTGTTGCCAGACATCTTGAATCAAAATGGCTCCAAATGTTAATCAGTTCTAGAGATACATCTGATAAATACTATCTATGAGTTTCAAACAGTACCAACAGTGAGTATGTTTTCATCAGATTCTAAATCATGTGACTTGACAGCAGCAGTTTGTGTGAGGAGTGTTCTCCCATTTAAGTGGGCAGTAACCAACTAGTTCCTGGATTTGGAGATTCATTACGTCTTTGTTCGCAAATTACGTTGCCATGGTAAGTCGAAATGCCAATAAAAGTAATAGCACACATCAGGGGGCCGAGCCCGTCGTTTTGATATAACTTTTGTGGGGGTAGACATTGTGGTTCGGGCCGCATTAACGCTCGACGACAATGTAGACACACGTTCGAGCACAATAACAATAGGTGGCTTCCATGCATTTACATGCAATGGCAGCCCCCAATAATGATATCGTATTAATTTCTCAAGTTATTTTCTCACATAAACATTTATTACACTGTATTTTTATGTTTCAGGTATACGTGTCCGTTTGTAGAGAAGTTCTCTATAGACATTGAGACGCATTATAAACCTGACACAGGACTTCAGGTGGATGTCTTCAATCTGTCCTCTGCTGAGAGGAGACAGAGGACTGTAGGTGAGTTTGTCTCAGATTTACTTTTTATTCTGGATTGCTGCTCTTGAGTTGTGTCTTTGGGACCCTGACTGACCATAAATGTTTAAAAAAACTAATTTGCACAGATTTTTTTGCTGTTAAAACTTTGGTCCTGTTGAACAGAGCATCCAGGCTGTGGAGGCTCTGCATGTACTGTCAACATGTTCCTGCAGGGACTCATAGTTTAAAACACCTGCTCACACTTTTATCTTCTTCAGTTCACACTTGCAGCTCAGTGGGACTTGAATAGGTTTTCTAAAGGTGTGGTGGGTGGGGGCCTGAGAATCTAAAAGTGGCACACTAAACCAAAACTAATCACAGGAATTCAGGAGTTCTGGGGAACTGCAGAGAAAGGCAGCCAGCCGTTACTATCCACCTGACAAGGGTCGTGCTCGTCTGTCAACTTTAATGTGGGGGGAAAAAAATGCATTGCGTAACTCCACAAATTTAGTATCAACACGACCGGCTCGCCACCGTGATGTGTGCTCTTACTTTTATTGGCATTTAGAGTTACCGTGGCGACATCATTTGCAAACAAAGACATTATTTTTCTCATTGAAAACCATTGACAGAACGCTTCACAGCCTCTGACACAGTGAGGTCACATGACCTGGAGGACAGAGGTCTCTGAACAAAACTCTTCCTACCACCACATTTTTTAAGATACACATATTATATATCATTTTGTCATCTCCATTTTAAAATGGCCGCCACATGGCAGTACCCGTCAAAGTTTCTCCAGGAACTTTCTAGAATTACTCTACTGTCGTGTTTAGACTATTAGAAAAATATTGCAATATGTGATTTTGGGCATCTGCTTGTGAGATAGCAGTGTTTCTCTTACTATAGGGCGCCCCGCCTTGTCAACAGAACAAAGCGCCCTGCCTTCAGAATTGCACACCCTCCACTGTCGGAAATTGCCAGCACTGGCATTGGCATAGCATTAAGGAAACAGTGTGCAATACAGACGTGCTAGCTAAAAGGCTACAGAGATAACTCTGTCTACCCCCCACCCCCACCCTCGCCCATTGAGAAAAATCACGGAAGAGATGTGTGCCCTGCCAAGGCAAGTAACCTCAGGGACCACTGGATAGGTTTACTTCAATTTCTTATTTTGTAATTATGATAACTGAGACTCAACAGTCAACTCAAAGCAGGGGACCAAAATTAAAACTGGGTCCGAGCCAGGAGTCGCTTTCAGTCGACACGTTAAGTCAGATACCTGACATCTTTGCTTGCAGGTTCATCAACAAAAGTTTGATAGGCCTCTTTTGACGCTCTCTGTTGCTCTTTGCTACGGTGCACATCAAAATCAAAAATTACTGAAATATCAAACTTGTTCTGATTGCACTAAATGAAGTATACAGGTTTTTATTTTTATTGGCAGGGATCAACATGGAACCCCCAGACCGATCTGTTTGGGCCTAGTAAGTAAATCCGCCTTCGTTTAACAATCCACTGTGCTTTCCTCATGTAGACCCCATTGACATCGTCAAGGACTACATCCCTCCTCATGAATACCTGGTGGAAGAAGACCCTAAACTGTACCAGTCAGTCAAAACCAAACGAGGCCCATTGTCAGAAGACTGGATTGAGGACATGAACCAGGACCCTGGTCTGAGTATCGTTATGTGTGCCTACAAACTCTGCAAAGTGGAATTCAGATACTGGGGCATGCAGTCCAAAATCGAACGCTTCATTCACGATGTAGGTAGGTCTGCTAGGTGCTGTCAGTGTTTTTTTATTTTTTTAATGAAAGTCAGGTCTACTTGTTACCCCTCAAAAATCTGATGCATTCCTAAAAAAATAACCTAAAATGGTGGTCATTAACTTCAAAAAGTTTGAAATATTATTTAAAGCATAACAAAGTCAGAAGTTATGAAGATTTTGAAAAGTGATAGAAATAAACAGTCATCACAAAAATGTACAGCAAAAATATCCCCAGTAAATAAAATTTGGTTAACGCAAAAGACAAATAAAAAAATAAAGATATTGCAAGCATAATTATAATTAATCGTATTTTGAAAAGTTGTTTTATTAAAATAACAAATAAAATCCTTCAGTAACCAACCATACGTCCATCATCCATCCATCCATCTATTATCCATCCTTTCATCATCATCCATCCATCTGTCATCCATCCATCATCCATCCATCCATTATCCTTCCATCCATCATCCATCTACCATCCATCTATCATCCATCTATCGTCCATCTGTCTGTCATCCATTCATCATCCATCCCTCCATCATCTTCCTCTTGTTCTGAAGTCGGGTCATGAGGTCAGCAGCTCAGCAGGGAGGCCCAGACATCTCTTTCCACATCCTCCAGCTCTTCTGAGAGGATTCCAAGGCGTTCCCAGGCCAGCCGAGAAACATAGTCCCTCCAGCGTGTCCTGGGTCTTCCTCTGGGTCTCCTCCCGGTGGGACATGCCCGGAACACCTCACCAGGGAGGCGTCCAGGAGGCATCCTAACCAGATGCCCGAGCCACCTCAACTGGCTCCTCTCGATGTGGAGAAGCAGCGGCTCTACTCCGAGTCCCTCCCGGATGACTGAGCTTCTCACCCTATCTCTAAGGGAGAGTCCAGCCACCCTGCGGAGAAAACTCATTTCAACCTCCTGCATCTGCAATCTTGTTCTTTCAGTCTCTACCAGAGTTCATGGCCATAGGTGAGGGAGGAAAATAGACTGACCGGTAAACAGAGAGCTTTACCTTACAGCTCAGCTCCCTCTTCACCACAATGGACCGGCACAGAGTCCACAATAATGCAGACACTGCACCAATCCATTTGTCAATCTACCACTCAATTCTTCCCTCAATCGTTAACAAAACTCCAAGATACTGAACTCGTCCACTTGAGGCAGAACCTCACCCTCGACCTGGAGAGGACAGTCATTCCTTTTCTGACTGAGGACCATGGCCTCAGATTTGGAGGTGCTGATCCTCATCTCAGCTGCTTCACACTCAGCTGTGAACCGCTCTGGTGAGAGACGAATATCATGGTACAACATTGTTTGGTCCAATAGGACCACACCATCTGCAAATAGCAATGACAGAATCCTGAGACCATCAAACAGAACTCCCACTGCTCCCTGGCTGTCCTGAGAATTTCTATCCATAGAAGTTATCAACAGAATCAGTGACAACGGGCAGCCCTGGCCGAGTCCAACTCCCACCCTGAAGGGGTCCACCTTACTGCCAGAAATATGAATCAAACTGTCACACCGTTTGTGTAGGGACTGAATGACCCATTGCAATATGCTCCCAATCCTATACTCATGGAGCACCCCCCACAGTGCACCTCCAGGAACACGGTCGAATGCCTTCTCCAAGTCCACAAAACACACATAGTCTTGATGGGAAATCTATGACCCCCTCGAGAACCCTAGTGAGGGTAAAGATTTGGTCCAGTTTTCCATGACCAGGACAGAACCTGAATTGTTTCAGAACCCAAGGTTTGACCAATGATCGGACGTGCTTCTCCAGTATCTCTGTATAGACCTTACCAGTAAGGCTAAGGAGAATGATGCCCCTTCAACACACTCTCTGGTCCTCTCTTTTGAAGAGGGTAACCACCACCTCAGTCTGCAGATCCAGTGGCACTGCCCCCCATGTCCACGCAAGCTGTGTTAACCAAGACAGTCTAGCAACATCCAGAGACTTGAGGAACTCCGGTCAGGTCTCATCCACCCCAGGAGCTCTGCCACTACTGAGCTTTTTAACTACCTGAGACTTCAGCCCCAGTTACTGCTACTAAAATACTGTTTCAGGTGTTGGGGTAGATTCTAAATCATCCATGGCATGACAAATCCAGAATGAATGAATGAATAAAGCAACTGGACTTCTGTTTTGTATATACCATTAATTGCTTTGTTTATAAAAAACTTTTTTAAAACTTTTTTTAATTTAACGTTTCAGGTCTTCGTAAAGTGATGGTCCGAGCCCACCGGCAGGCATGGTGCTGGCAGGATGAGTGGTATGGTCTAACCATGGAGGACATCAGGGAGCTGGAGCTGGAAACCCAGCTTGCTTTAGCCAAGAAGATGGCCCAGTACAGCCAAAGTGAGGAGGGGGCAGTGGAGACCAACAGCTCCTCTGTTCATCAGGACCAGGATCAAGAAGTAGAGATCCCAGGGTCGGCTGCAGAGGCTGAAGGAGCAGATGGGAAGCTTGGAGAGTCACTGGAGACACGAGGGGAACTTACCAAGCAGTGGTCCACATCTTCCAGATCTTCCAACAGATCATCAAAGAGAGGAAGTACGTACATCTATTGTTACTTAGATAATTGACCATAGCTGAAGAAAAGTGTGAGTATGTTTTTGCTGGGTGTTTAGGTTTGTTTGTCTCTGATTTAATACTTTTTTTTATGTAGCACCACTACAACACAAGTGATGTTGGAGGACAACACAAAAACATTCACACACATTATAAAATGTGGGCGGAACTGTCAATGCGGGGGTGGAAACCTAACTGGTCTTGTGTTCGAGTCACTCTGCTCGTTTTGGTCCTTAATCACCCTATTAGTCTTGAATTTCTTTAGCTTTTCTTGGCACTTATCTCTTCTTAAGCCATGCTACGCCATCATCTCTGGTAGCTCTTGGTAAATGCATTTATTTCTTGTGGCACCGTTGGTAAACGTGATGAGGAGTGGTAAATGGACTGTACTTATCTCATTCATTCATTCAACCTTTATTCAGTCAGGTAAATCTCATTGAGCCTCGAGGACTCATTTACAAAAGCGACCTGCTACAAACTAAAGAATGATGAACAGCAATGGTAGAATTTCCTTAAACAACAAACAGAAAAAAAAACATAGGAGAGAAATAGAAAGTGAAATGCAAAGTATCAAAACTAGCAAAACACCACAAGGTAGATGTACAAAATCAAAAACAGGAACATATCTGCAATGGTTTTTGCCAGGATTCCAAAAGATTCTTAAAATCATTTAAAGAGGTCAGGGCCGAGATCTTCAGATCTTTTTGTAAGATATTCCATGAAGCAGGAGCAGAGTAGGAGAACTAGCATCTCTCCATCTAATCAAGATACTCAAAGCTCTGTACAACACAGTTTGTGCCCTCATTTACCTCCACACACATTCATACATAACTCTACTACATCTCTACAAAGATCATCTGAATGTATAGAGACTAACCAGCACTTTTTCACATTCAGACACTGATGGGACACACATCGGAGGCAATGAGGGGTTCAGTATAGGAACACTTCAGCATGTGAATGCTGCTGGAATCGAACCCCCAACTCTCCCATTGAAGGACGACTGCTCTAACCACTCAGCCACAGCTCCCGCAGAGGTGGAGGTTCAGATGTAGTTAGCAGTTTTGCTGGACAGGTCATCCAGTGATGTAGCCCCGCTGGCCAATCAATGGCTGCTGTCTGCTTACGTTAAAATCGGCCCCTTGGAGCAGTCCATTTTGATTCTCAAACAGGATGGTCCAAGAAGCCGAGCTGAGTGGGGGTGGGTACCAGCAGTGGGCAGGCCCTTAACTTGAGAGTTGAGACAGTGAAAAACACCATGAAGTAAAAACACAGAATCACAGATAAAAACTAAACACAAGAACCACAAGAAGACTAAACACAAAACACACAGATCCTGACAGTATCCCCTTTTAAGGGACGACCCTTATGTTAAAAAAAATAAAAAATATATATATATATACAGT
>JBBPBX010004666.1:0-14570 GCA_038048925.1 Garcialebias charrua
CAGCCAGCGAAAGCGACGCGACGTAGGAGACATTTCAAGGAAAAAGAAAGAAGATTCTGGAAGGACTCGCTTGCCTCATCTCGGACATGCCTCCGGAGAAAGGAAAGCGAAAGGCGAGACTTCCAAGGAAAACCATCGGGACGACGAGCCCAACCTCGCGCGCCTGTCCCAGCTGATGTGGCTTTTCACTCGCAGCAACGGACACCCACGAGGCCTGTCCAATCTGCTTGGGGATGCTGCATGCAAAAACAGCACTGGATACGCCCGACTTTTGCCCACACTGCAACCTCATGATGGATGCAGTTCTGCGGCATCGGGTTGACCTCGTTACCAAGGCCATGGGCTCTTCAGCGACTCCAGCGGATGCGGACACCACGGAGCCCCTCACTCCCACGCCGGAGCTCGAGAACATGGCTCTACATGACAGCACACGTGTCGAATGGGGCGACAGCCCTGACATGCTGGCTTGGTGGACCTAACACTCAAATTCGACATCCGGGGCATGATGAACGAGGACGAGATCTCGATTTCAGCCTCGGGTGAATTTTCAACGGAGGAGGCAGATGTGGAACTGGAGGATCAGGGTGAAGACCTCTCCCAGACCCTAGTACCTGTGCTCCCAGAAACTGACTTTTCCATCCCTGCTCTGTTCGACTTGTGCCACAGAGCAACGGACACGCTACACATCCCATGGCCTGAACCTCCGCCTCTCCAACAGGTCACGAGGCTGGTAGGAAACTATTTCTACTCGAAGCAGCAGGCCACCACGAGGCAAAAGATGCCCATGTTCCCGGATTTTCTGACAAAACTAACGCACACCTGGACTCAGCCACGAGCCCCTATGCTTCTCCCCCTCTCACAGTTCCTCGACGTGGATGGGATGGATGAAGTGGGAATAGCTAACGTGCCTCAGATCGAGGACACTCTAGTGTCTCACCTGGCTCCTAAATCATCAGGAACAAAACCAACTCTTCCCAGCAAGGCTTGCCAGGCCTCGGTGTCTCTTCTCGAGAAATGCTACAGGGCTCAGGGACTCGTGGCACACGCCATGAACGCGTCCGCGTTAATGCAGGCTTACCTAGCCGAAAAACTGCAACAGCTCCAAACGACAACGGACAAGCAGGCGGCTGTCGAATTGCTGGATGAAGCCCGCAGAGCAACAGACTTCGTGCTCTGTATGATGGGGACAGCTGCTGTTGCACAAGGCAAGGGAATGGCAGAAGTGGTCATCGCAATCCGCCACATCTGGATGACTCTGACGGATCTCCCAGAGGAACAGAAGGTGCCTTTTCTCCACCACTCGATAGAGCCGGCGGGATTATTTGGTAAAGCTTTGGAGTGTATTCAGACCAAGCTGGACCAAAGATACAGACAGGCCGGAGCTCTCCGGGTGGGCATTCCCCGGAGAAGTTTCGCTCCTCCAAGTGTGTCTGCTGGTAGTAGACCTGCGCAACCTAGGCACCACTCAGCAACCCGTGCCCCGCCGCAGAAGTGGCTAGCATATGAGGAGGAGCCCAGACAAAGAGCCCTACAGTGCCCACTTCGTACCGAGCACGCATGGAGCAAAAACAGGTTTGTCCCCCGCCAGGCGACCAAACACAGGGACTCCTCGGCGAACCGGAACAACAGAAAGAACCGTGCCTGATGAACCAGGTCCACGTGTCCACATTACAGGGTCACCCGCCCACGTGGTAACGGGAATGATCCCTTCATGTCCAGACTTTGTTTGTAACATAGTACAATCAGCTGGTATATTTACAACATGCACAAATCATGCCTTCTCTGCTGTGAGTGACATAAAATCATGTACGTCATTGCACAAAAGCACGAATAAAGTTCATGAAACAGCTCCTCTCTGTTTTATTGAGAAAAAATACATAAACAACAACAACACAGAATAGGTCTCTGACCTGCAAGCCGTCATAAAGAGAGAGGGCCTTTTTTCCCCTCTCTCTCATGGCTCACGGGGTATTAGCATAATTGATAAGCCCCAGCAGAGTACCTCTGCAATGAGCAGACGCAGAGGCGTCTGTGACCCCCCCTCCCCACACCTCTCAGGAAGACAGGTGGGGAGGGTCACATGCTCAAACCCTAGTTCCATTGTGAACAACGGGAGAGCCAATACACTAGCCAGACGAACATGTGACATGTCAGCTCCTCAGAGAGGCAAGCTGACAACGTCTGACAATGGGGGGGGGCTTCATCAGACGCCCTCAGGCAGCTACAATTTTCACACCTCCACAACAATGACTGTGTTCAGCCGGTTGTAGGAAAAAACGAACCAGAGCCGAATCAGATTTCTCTTCCTGTTTTTCAAGAGGAACTGAGCTCCTTATCATCAAATAATCTCAAGTCTGCCAAACCAGGAGGTACACCCCCACACTCGCACGGCGCAGCTGCTCCTTTGTTATTAACGAGGGACATCAAATGCCCGAGTAGTACTCAGACAACACGTCTCTCCCCGTGTTGCGCTGATCCAAAACTGCTTTCAAAAATAATTCCCCCAGGGGGTGATACATTGACCCCGGTCGGTTTGTCTGGTGCCAACGCGCCATTAAAGCAGAGGACCAGTAAACTGGACCATCACAAGGATCGGATTGGAGTTAGGAGGTCTGTCCGTTTACATAACTCGCAGCCTCACGACAGAACTCCAGATTTGGAGGAGGAAAATATATTTTCCGCTCGAAACCTGTCTAATAAAGTTGACAAGCTACATCGGCCCTCAATTAACCCTGAGCAGGGTAACTTGGGAGCACATCAACAAGAAGGCCTTCCCACTCTGGTTGACCCCCAGAGGTTAACAGCTTCTGTGTCACCAGAAGGAGCAATACAACCACTTAGGCCAGGAACAACCAAAAGCCTCAGCTTGTTGGCTGAAAAGAATAGGTTGATGGCAGGAGGTTTGCCAGAAAATGTGGTATTGACCATACAGAATGCTCGTGCTGGTTCAACACAATCTTTATACGCACAAAAGTGGCGTATCTTTGAAGCTTGGTGCTCAGAAAGAAATATTATTTCTTATGCATGCGACTTGGCTCAACTCCTGACCTTCCTTCAGGAATTACTGGAAAAAGGTAATTCTTATTCAACGATTAAAGTTTTCCTATCAGCGATCTCAGCCTGCCATGAAGGCTGGGGACACAGTTGGATGTTACTGCGGGTGACGTCACTCAGGCTGTCCTTTCTAACACTCAGTAGAAAGTAGCCTTGAGGTACCTCCTGGTCACAGGCAGACGTTCACTTTAGCATGCATTTTACTGAGCATTTCAAGGGCGTGAGTGGATTACGTTCCCATAGCAAGTATGTTGCACCGAGAGACCAACTGAAAGGGAACTGAAAGTTATGCACCATAACTCATGTTCACTGAAGAAAGGGAACAAGGTGCAACATAGCTGGCCCTTTTCAATGCTGAAAGCTCGGTGAAGTGCAAACTTTGGAGAAAGATGGAGGGGCGCAAGCCGCTTAAGTAACCAGAGGGCGGGGCCTCTGGCGCGGCGGTGACGCCCCTTGCCGTAAAGGTGTGAGTATATTCCTTCAGGTAATCCGCGTGGGCGCAATTCCCATAACAAGCATGTTGCACCTCGTTCCCTTCCTTCAGGGAACATGAGTTATGGTGCATAACTTTCAGATTTTTGATGGAATGTCAAGGTCAGTTTTCTTCCCCTGTCTGATATCGAGGAATTGTGTTTGGAATCT
Organism: Garcialebias charrua; assembly: GCA_038048925.1. NCBI lineage: Eukaryota > Metazoa > Chordata > Actinopteri > Cyprinodontiformes > Rivulidae > Garcialebias > Garcialebias charrua. The sequence continues at coordinate 3,697 of JBBPBX010004666.1, forward strand.
ACCATGTTTCTCAAACGGCTGTGAAAAGTCTCTGTCTGTCCACTGTGTAAAAACACAGTGTCATACATGGGCCTCGAGATAACTTGCCTTCATCTTCATGGCTGTTGCAGAGATAAACGTCGACCTACCGGTACTCCACACATGGTAAATGTAGCTCCCAGGGAGTGAGCGGTTACCTCTCCAGTCGAATTGCTTACATCTGCAGGACTCTTATAACCTTAGTGTGAATCCTGATGACCAGAAACCATCATCTCTCTTCTGAGCTTGACTCAATGTCGAAAAAAAGTTCAGTCTTTCAGCTAAATAAATGCCGACAGCCATCTTTTTTTTTTTCTTGTCACTTTTTGGATTTGGCTGTCCAGTTGGCTGTTCATGGTTCCCCAGGGACAAGCAAGGAAGCATGCATGTAATGATGTGGAGTAATTATGTAATTTAATCATATTTGTCTTGCTACACCATGTGTCAATGAGACACTGATTAATTTAACTTGCAAATGGGAGGTCTTGTCATATTTTTTTCTTGGTCATGTCTATCTTCGTTTTGTTCTGCTTTTATTCTATACAGCAGTTGGCTTGTTTTCCTCTCTGCCCTCACCATCATAAAGGAACATTATGCTCATTCTTCTCGCACTGCCTAGTTTATTTTCCTGGGTGAGCAGGCAAAACTAGCTTAAAACTGAAAACTTTGAAGCAATTTTTTTTCCAGTCCTTGTCTTCCACGTTTTTGAATAACCAGCTCATTCATTCATTCAACATTTGTGTGTGTGTGCGTGCGTGCGTGCGTGCGTGCGTGCGTGCGTGTGTGTGTGTGTGTGTGTGTGTGTGGATATATATAACTTTTGCCATCTCTCCTCAAACTGAAATGGAAATGAAAACAGCAGCCATTCATGGCCTTGTAAGACACACTGTTGCGAGAAAAGTGACCCCTCTTGTGCGAGATTGAGGCTTTAAATCAGCTGCAGACATCTCCTACCCTTCTCATCTGAAGATGCTCATGGAGACCCATCATTCATGCTGGTCTGCAAAGCACTTTGACATTCTATGTACCCCCGGTACCTTCGTTTTGCCTTTGCAGCTGTGTGAGCACGTGTTTTTGTGTTTGATCTCAGTCTCCGACAACGACTGCATAACAGAATAACAGAAAATCCATATTTGAACTGCTATAAAGGTGTGGAGTGGACAAGTGCATGAGCTCTCAAGGCTTATGCCCCATGACATGCAGCCCCATGTTTAAGTTGTTACACTGCCTCCTGCTACACCCTGCAAGGTCAGCCTTCAAAGACATGCAAGCAAGGCTCAATCCATGCCAATTTTCTTTAAAATTACACAGAAGGTACTAGTGTGTACGGTTGGGTAATGTAGTGTGAACATACACTGTGCCTGAGGTTGTCCTGTAAATGCTTTTGAAAAATTTAAGAACAACTTCAGCATTTTCATGTCTTCCTTTTGGTCGTTTGAATAAAATTGTTTCTGGTAGATATTATATTTCATGAGATTGGATGAAGTGAAGGCAGGGAAAACATACTTAAAGAACACACTGCATTAATTAACACTAATAGGTGGTAGGGTTAACAAAAGGAGCTGTGTAAATGGAGTTACGCGTAAAAACGTGTATTTTGACTAAAAGCAGAAATTAAGACATTCACTCTTTGTTGTTACAGACTTTGAACCTGATTGGCCTGAGGTGCTGACAGACTCTCCTCCTACTGATTAATCTCAGAGAAAAGGTAAGATTTCTTCTTTTACCTGCCGTCTCCCTCTTCCACCTTCCATGACAGTCTGTTAACGTGGCACTAAAATGAGTCTGTAAGTACCCAAGAGAACTTGGTAGCATTCCTACTAATACCTCTTGTGTGTTGTTCTGTTTATTTAACAAGGTCCCTTAGATGGAAAAGCACTTCAGCTCCACAATTTCTTTAATTAAATCCCACACCATTGGACTTTGAACAAGTTTGAGCACAAAAATGATCAAGATACAGATGTAATAAAGTGTAAAATCTTGAGTGACTGAAGATGAATCACTTTAACCAAAAGCAAATGGGCTGCTCTGCTAACTAGCTGGGTACAGTATAACCAGAGCTTTAGATTAAAGCAATGTTCCATTTATATTTGTGGTAAAAGCATCATGAAAGGAGAAGTACTGAGAAAAAGTGACACAAAATAGGTTAAAATGCTATTAGTGAAAAGGTTGTGAGTGTTCAGATGCCTCATATTAATGTGTAAATTTCACAGCAGGAGATTATGCACGCGTGTTTTGGGCAGATGGCTCAAGGATACAGAGTTGCATGTCAGGCTCATCTTCAAACCTTTGATGCACAAAACTCCCAAAACATACTTGGCATTTATCAGAGCGTCTGATCACATTTGTCGGTATGTAAGAAAAAAAAAAACTTTTTTCTATGAAATGTAACTCTAAGTTTTCTGTCTGGCGGAGGGGGAACAAACTAAAATGTTTTTTTGTGGGAATTTTTAAAAATTGTGTTGAACATCTTTAAACAAACTTTCTCAGAGAAACACCTTATAATTTTGATTGTCACTGTACATTCTCAGGCTATTGTCAACTTTTTTTCCTGAAACGCCATGTTTAAAACATGTTTTCACCATTTTTCTTTTTTAAATTTATGTGAATGAAATCATTCATATAATTAGTTTAACTGTTTTAATTTATGCTTTACATTTGAACTTTGCTGCTCTCTCACCAACATGCTTTCACCAGTCCACAATTCATCCATGCTGTATGTACATTTGCAACAACTTATCACAATGTGAATTTATTTAGTTTGTTTGCTTTGTTTACCTAGAACTCAACAGATCCTTGTATAAAATGTCAAAGAAGGAACGGTTTCCCATTCTTTGTTTAAATTAAATCCTCTTTGTGTAGTTATTGGATATAAAAATATTGTAAAAATAAAGATAAATGGATTTTTTAAACATGTCCACTGCTTATAATAACTAAATACAATACCTAAAATAATTGACACATTCATAATACTACATGTTTTTATATGGAAAAATATGAATTTACAAAATCCCTTAGAATCATAGATTGTAGAGCCATAGGAGTTAAGATACCTCCTCATTATAAATGACTCATCAGTTTTGTTGTGGATTTAAGTGAATATATTTTTCTTTAATCAATCGTGCATGTTTCAGTATGTCTGACAATTTCCCCCTGAAATTAACCATTTGCAGTTAATAATCATATTGATCTTAACATTTATATTTTAGCAAATTAAGCCTCAGGTTTGATTTTGACATTAAATATTTTCTGTTGTGGAGTGTGTAATTTGTTTAGAATTTTGGATTTAGATGACAGATTTTTCATGTACCTGTGAAAGCACAAGACTTCACACACCAGTTCAAGATCAAACAACTCACAGCGACACCCTCAGTGTCTGCCATGGTTGCCATGTGGTCTACACGTCAACAGTTTGCTCTCACTTGTTGGTTTTTGCACTTTAATTTTGGCTTTGACATCTCTGGGGCTAATTAAGCTTCTTCTCTCTTATTCATTGTTGTCAGAGTTGTTTTATCTATGTCTACAACTCTTTAATCAACCGTGCCCTCTTGTACCTTTTTCAGCAGGGCAGGATCAATAGTGTCTTTTTGTAAGGTTGTTTTTGCACCAGGAAAAAACAGGATAAAAGGAACCATACAGCCTGTGGGTGTTCAGCATCATTAAATGTGCAATTAAGCAGAAACAGCAACAAAGACAGGGTTGTTTAGTTGAGAATATGTTGACTGATATCTAGATGATAATTATTACATGTAGTAACACACTACTAAATTATCTCCTCTCCACCCAGTAGATGATTGAGTCATATTGGCACACAAAGGCATGTCTTGCAACCCTCCAGCTTGGCTTAAATCCTGCTCTGTGGCTGCTTGTGGGTTTGTCGCTTAGTTCATGAAAACATTGTAGTGTGTTTGTGTGAATGTGCGTGACTTGCACTTACAGAAGGACAAGTAATGTTATCCTGCCAGTGAACCATTTACATATTTATTTCCCCATCTAAACAATGCTACATGCACTGGTGGGCAGCTGAAGCCCTGTATTGCTGTCTTTAATTGCCCATTGATTCATTCTGTGATGGCAGTGGGAGACGATAAATTACAACCTGTTTGAGAAGATGGAAACGGCAGACAAGTTCAGTGTGAAAGTGTCAATGTTACTGACTGTCAATGTAGTTGTATAATTTATACATCTCTCATTTTTATTTATGTAGCAAGGAGAAGTGATGCAATACACACTGGGAAGATTGCAATGCATGCTCCCTGTTGGACGCATTTGTTTGCATAGGTCAGCTCACAGTGGATTAGTCTAGAGATGAATGTGTGCAGAGAGGCAATGCATATTTGGGAAGGATGAGACATTTAGTGTGGGTCACAGAGTTTCCATTTGACATAAAAGTTGGTTCTTTTGCAATATTATTTTCAAAATAAATAATGTGACATTATTCACTATATTTATGTACAAGTGAGTTCATGTGTGCTTTTGTGTGTGAACTATAACAAATTGTTTTTTACATTATGGCAATATGATGGCTGTCATTTCCAAATTAATTTAAATAAAAAAATAATGGATACAAACTGCGTTAGTTTACATCTAGACAATAATGCAAAACGTTGGCCTTTCATTGCAGTTTAATACAACTCAGGTGATTGGCACATGAATAAAAAAGTTTTATTTATTTATTATTTTTTCTGTAACAAGAGAAATTGTTCAAGCTATAACTGGTACTTGAAGTTGATGTAAGTTTCTGCCTTTTTTTTGCACAAAATCAACAATGACATTTGTACAATTGTAAAATGGAAGCAAAGCTTTTTTCTTTATTACTTTGTATTTTAAATATATTTGGCAAAGCATGTGTGCATTTATTTGAATGGCAAAACCATTGGTATTGTTTTCCTCTTATACTAGCTTCTAACACAAGCTTTTGACTTAATTTCACATTTTTGAGATTTTAACCTTTCATATATCAAACAGCTCAGCTTAATTGAAAATGTGGTGTGAATTATTATTATTATTTTTGTAACTTTGTAACTTTTTAAAATATCTAACTTTTTATGAAATAAAATTCCAAATAGATTGTTTTATGGCTGGATTTAGCTTTTAACTACTCTATTCTTACATTTAGCTACTACTGTATTTTTCTTGTTTTAACTTGAGCAATTCACCTTTTGCTCCCTCAACGTTCATCACTCATCATACACACTGCATTTTTGCAGAAAATCCAATTTTTCGAGTTCTGATTTGTCATAAAAACATGTAGTTTATCAACACACACCTGTTTAAATGCCACATCTTTCAATTATTCAAAATAAAAAAATTACTTTACTTTCTTCTTTTTTATAAAATTCTGCTTATTACAAACATGAAAAGGAAACCAAACAACATAACGTATAATAAAAACAAAACAATTAATAAAAATAAAACGTAAAAAATTCCCACCCCAAACTAAACAACAAGCACTGCTACACAAACATAGTTGCATATGCATGTCGGATACATAAACTAAAAGATGACAGTAAGCATAAATAATTTGCATATATAAAAGAAGTAAACAAAGAACAGTTGGCCCTTCAGTTCCAAGGACAGATGAGTCATGATGTCTGCAGGAAAGAATATAATGGTTCCCAGAATTTAAAAAAAACATATTTGATTTGTGAATAAATTCCTAAGTCAATTTCTCAAGAGGGATAAGAGGAGAAATATGCATCAATCACATGTCAACCATGGGAGCCTGACCATTACAATAACAAATAGCAAAAAACAAATTAATTGTTAACAGATATTTAGTGGCCATGCAAAAAAGATTGTCAAAAATGTGATTTAAAAGGCCTAGGAAAGAGATAATGAAAACTGAAAGTTATGCACCATAACTCATGTTCCCTGAAGGAAGGGAACGAGGTGCAACATACTTGCTATGGGAATTGCGCCCCCGCATTACCTGAAGGAATATACTCACGCCTTTACGGCTAGGGGCGTCACCGCCGTGCCAGAGGCCCCGCCCTCTGGGTACTTAAGCGGCTTGCGCCCCTCCATCTTTCTCCAAAGTTGCACTTCACCGAGCTTTCAGCATTGAAAAGGGCCAGATATGTTGCACCTCGTTCCCTTCCTTCAGGGAACATGAGTTATGGTGCATAACTTTCAGTTCCCTTTCAGTCTGGTCTCTCGGTGCAACATACTTGCTATGGGAACGTAATCCATTCACGCCCTTGAAATGCTCAGTAAAATGCATGCTAGAGTGAACGTCTGCCCTTGACCAGCAGGCATCTCAAAGCTACTTTCTACTGTGTGTTAGAAAGGACAGCCTGAGTGACGTCACCCGCAGTAACATCCAAACTGTAATGCTTTGCAAAAGTGTTTAATGAGCTCCAATTCGCAGTAGCGCAGATGTCTGCGACTGGTACACCCTTGAATAATGACCAGGAAGTGACCAAGCCCCTAGTGGAGTGAGCATGCACTCCAGAGGGTACCTGTTGACCTTTGCTACTGTATGCCCTTTTAATGGCCTCAGTCACCCAATGTGAGAGGCGTTGTTTTGATAGGGCCCTCCCGGTAGCAGGTGCTGCAAAGCAGACGAACAGTTGGTTTGTTTTCCTCCATTCGGCTGTTCTCTGCATGTAGGTGCATAAAGCCCTCACTGGGCAGAGAGCCTTTAGTCTTTCCTGTTCCTGAGTCAGGACAGGAGCAGGTGGGAAGGAGGAGAGATCAAAGTCTAGACTCCTATGGTTCAAAGTCAAGACCTTGGGAGTGTATGCGGGATTAGGCCTTAGTGTGACCTTTGACCCGTCAGGGGCGAATCTGGTACACATTGGATGTACAGACAATGCATGGAGGTCACCCACGCGTTTCGCCGAGCAAAGTGCCAGGAGTAGAGCAGTTTTATAAGATAGTAAATCTATCTTAACCTCGCTCAGTGGCTCGAATGGAGGGTCACAGAGAGCCCCAGGACCAGGCCAAGATCCCAACCAGGGGTCAGGGTCCTGCTGGGTGGTTTAGTCCGAAGGACACCCTTCATAAATCTTATTATGATTGGATGTGCTCCGGGTGTCCTATGTCCCCAGCCTTCGTGACAGGCTGAAATAGCTGATAGGAAAACTTTAATCGTTGAATAAGAACAACTTTTTTCCAGTAAGTCCTGACAGGAGCTGAGCCAAGTCGCATGCATAAGAAATAATATTTCTTTCTGAGCACCAACCTTCAAAAATACGCCACTTTTGTGCATATAAAGATTGTGTTGATCCAGCATGGGCATTTTGTATGGTTAATACCACATTTTCTGGCAGGCCTGACGCCATCAACCTGTTCTTTTCAGCCAACAAGCTGAGACTTTTGGCAGTTCCTGGCCTAAGTGGCTGTACTGCCCCTTCTGGTGACACAGAGGTTGTTAACCCCTGGGGGTCAACCAGGTTGGGAAGAAGGCCTCCTTGCCGACGTGCCCCCAAGTTACCCTGCTCAGGGGTAATTGAGGGCAGATGTAACCTGTCATCCTTATTAGACAGGTTTGGAGCAGAAAGTCTATTTTCCTCCTCCAAGTTTGGAGTCCTGGGGCTGTGAGGCTGCGAGTTATGTAAACGAGCAGATCTCCTAACTCCAATCCGTTTTCTGGGGTGGTCCAGTCTACTGGTCCTTGGCTTTAATGGAGCGTTGGTACCAGGTAAACCGACCGAGGTCTGTGTTTCACCCGTTGGGAGAATTATTTTTGAAAGCAGATATGGATCAGTACAGAGCGGGAGGTCACGTGCTGTCTGACTACTGCTTGGGCATTGCGTGTCCCTCGTTAATAACAAAGGAGCGGCTGTAACGTGAGAACGTGGGGGTGTTCCTTTTTGTTTGATAGACACCAGATTATTTGGTGATAAAGAGCTTAGTCCCCCTCAAAAAACTGGAAGAGAGATCTGATTAAACTTTGACTTGTTTTCATCCACAGCAGGCTGAACACAGTCATCGTTATGAAGGTGTGAAGTTTGTGGCTACCTGAGGGCATCTTATGTAGCCCACCCCCCTCCGTTGTCAGACTCTGTTAGCTTGCCTCCCTGAGGTGCGGACATTTCACGTATTCGTCTGGTTAGTGTATTGGCTGTCCCATCGTTAACAATGGAGAGAGAGCTTGAGCACCTGACCCTCCTCACTTGTCTCCATGAGACGCGTAAAGGGTGTTTGCAGACGCCTCTGTGTCTGCTCACTGCAGATGAATTAGAGGCACCCTGCTGGGGTTTATTGGTTAGGCTAATACTCCGTGGGCCGTGAGGGAAGGGGAAAAAAGGCCCCCTCCCTTTATGACGGCTTACAGGGCAGAGGGACCTGCTTTGCTGGAGATATTTGTGTGTTGTTGTTGTTGGTTTTTTTAGAGTAAAAAAAAACAGAGAGGAGCTGTTTCATGAACTTTATTTGTGCTTATGTGCAATGACGTACATGATTTTATGTCACTCACAGCAGAGAAAGCATGATTTGTACATGCTGTAAATAAACCAGCTTTTTGTACTGTGTTACAAGCAAAGTCTGGACATGAAGGGATCATTCCCGTTACCACGTGGGCGGGTGATCATGCAACGTGGAAATGTGGACCTGGTTCATCAGGCACGTTTTTGTCTGTTGTCCCGATTCGCCGAGGAGGCCCTGTGTTTGGTCGCCTGGCGGGGGACAAACCTGTTTTTGCTCCATGCGTGCTCGATGCGAGGCTGGCCCGGCGGGGATCTCTGCCTAGGCTCCTCCTCGTATGCTGGCCGCTTCTGCGGTGGGGCACGCATTGCCGAGTGGTGCCGAGACTACGCAGGTCTGCTTCCAGCAGACTCCCTTGGAGGGGCGAAGCTTCTCCGGGGAATGCCCACCCGGAGAGCTTCCGCCTGTCTGCGTCTTTGGTCCAGCTTGGTCTGAATTCGCTCCAAAGCTTTACCAAACAATCCCGCCGGCTCTATCGAGTGGTGGAGAAAAGGCACCTTTTGTCCCTCCGGGAGATCCGTTAAAGTCATCCAGAGGTGGCGGATCGCGATGACCACTTCCGCCATTCCCCTGCCCTGTGCAACAGCAGCTGTCCCCATCATACGGAGCACAAAGTCTGTTGCTCTGCGGGCTTCATCCAGCAATTCGGCAGCCGCCTGCTTGTCCGTTGTTGTTTGGAGCTGTTGCAGTTTTTCGGCCAGGTAAGCCTGCATTAACGCGGACGCGTTCATGGCGCGTGCCGCGAGTCCCTGAGCCCTGTAGCATTTCTCGAGTAGAGACGCTGAGGCTCGACAAGCCTTGCTGGGAAGAGTTGGTTTTGTTCCTGATGATTTAGGAGCCAGGTGAGACGCTAGTGTGTCCTCAATCTGAGGCACGTTAGCTATTCCCACTTCATCCATCCCATCTACGTCGAGGAACTGTGAGAGGGGAAGAAGCATAGGGGCTCTTGGTTGAGTCCAGGTGCGAGTTAGTTCTGTGAGGAAGTCCAGGAACACGGGCATCTTTTGCCTCGTGGTGGCCTGCTGCTTTGAGTAAAAATAGTTTCCTGCCAGCCTCGTGACCTTTTGGCGAGGCAGAGGTTCAGGCCATGGGATGTGCAACGCGTCCGTTGCTCTGTGGCACAAGTCGAACAGAGCAGGGATGGAAAAGTCAGTTTCTGGGAGCACAGGTACCGGGGTCTGGGAGAGATCTTCACCCTGATCCTCCAGTTCCACGTCTGTCTCCTCCGTTGAAAATTCGCCCGAGGCTGAAATCGAGATCTCGTCCTCGTTCATCATGCCCCGGGTGTCGAACTCGACTGTTAGGTCCACCATAAGAGCCAGCACATCAGGGCTGTCGCCCCATTCGACACGTGTGCTGTCATGTAGAGCCATGTTCTCTAGCTCCGGCGTGGGAGTGAGGGGCTCCGTGGTGTCCGTGTCCGCTGTTGTCGCTGAAGCGTCCATGGCTTTGGCGACGAGGTCAACCCAATGCTGCATGACCGTATCCATCATGAGGTTGCAATGTGGGCAAAAGTCGAGGTATCCAGTGCTGTATTTGCATGAAGCATTTCTAGGCAGACTGGACAGGCCTCGTGGGTGTCCGTTGCTGCGAGTGAAAAGCCACATCTGCTGGAACAGGCGCGCGAGGTTGGGCTCGCCGTCCTGCTGGTTTCCTTTGGAAGTCTCGCCTTTCGCTTTCCTTTCTCCGGAGGCATGTCCGAGATAAGGCGAGCGAGTCCTTCCAGAATCTTTTTCTTGAAATGTCTCCTCCGTTACGTCGCTTTCGCTGGCTAGCTCGCTAGGAGTTAGCGAAATAGCTTTTTTCCTGTGGCGTAGTTGGCGCCGTCGAGCGAAGCAATCTGTAGAGAGAGGAGAAAAAATACTTTGGGGTTAAGAGAAATGTGCCGGACTAGCTTTCGCTAGTCCAGTAGTACACAGGAATAATTCTCTGTGCGCTCTATGCAGGGAGCAAGCTCACCTCAAGTTGAGTGATGAAGCAACAGAGAAGTCCCGCGAAGAGGTAGTTCAGGTTTAGCAAGATGAAGGGCAAAAAAGAGAAAGCTGCTTAAGTACCCAGAGGGTGGGGCCTCTGGCGCGGCGGTGACACCCCTAGCCGTAAAGGCGTGAGTATATTCCTTCAGGTAATCGCACGGGGGTGCAATTCCCATAGTAAGTATGTTGCACCGAGAGACCAGACTGAAAGGGAACTGTTTGCCAGTGGCCTCCTGGATTACAAAATGTATCCCCTTCCAGAAGGTTTCGATGTGGTCACGACCAAAGTAAATTGAGGAATGTACCTTCACGTATCCTACATTTGTAAAAAAGATTGACATGTCAGAGATTTTTTCTGGAGGTGAACAGGTGTGTAATATTTGAAGTAAAGTTTTGTTCGTGTAACTTGTCACATTGGATTAGTCTAGAGATGAATGTGTACAGAGAGGCAAT
>JBBPBX010004666.1:14597-29756 GCA_038048925.1 Garcialebias charrua
CCCCCTCCGTTGTCAGACTCTGTTAGCTTGCCTCCCTGAGGTGTGGACATGTCACGTATTCGTCTGGTTAGTGTATTGGCTGTCCCATCGTTCACAATGGAGCGAGGGCTTGAGTACCTGACCCTCCTCACCTGTCTCCATGAGACGCGTGGAGGGTGTTTGCAGACGCCTCTGTGTCTGCTCACTGCAGATAAATTAGACGTACCCTGCTGGGGTTTATTGGTTAGGCTAATACCCCGTGGGCCGTGAGGGAAGGGGGAAAAAGGACCCCTCCCTTTATGACGGCTTGCAGGGCAGAGGGACCTGCTTTGCTGGAGATATTTGTAAGTTGTTGTTGTTCTTGGGGTTTTTTTAGAGTCAAAAAAACAGAGAGGAGCTGTTTCATGAACTTTATTCGTGCTTATGTGCAATGACGTACATGATTTTATGTCACTCACAGCAGAGAAAGCATGATTTGTACATGTTGTAAATAAACCAGCTTTTTGTACTGTTACAAGCAAAGTCTGGACATGAAGGGATCTTTCCCGTTACCACGTAGGCGGGTGATCGTGCAACGTGGAAACGTGGACCTGGTTCATCAGGCACGTTTTTGTCTGTTGTCCCGATTCGCCGAGGAGGCCCTGTGTTTGGTCGCCTGGTAGGGGACAAACCTGTTTTTGCTCCATGCGTGCTCGATGCGAGGCTGGCCCGGCGGGGGTCTCTGCCTGGGCTCCTCCTCGTATGCTGGCCGCTTCTGCGGTGGGACATGTGTTGCCGAGTGGTGCCGAGACTATGCAGGTCTGCTTCCAGCAGACTCCCTTGGGGGGCGAAGCTTCTCCGGGGAATGCCCACCCGGAGAGCTTCCGCCTGTCTGCGTCTTTGGTCCAGCTTGGTCTGAATTCGCTCCAAAGCTTTACCAAACAATCCCGCCGGCTCTATCGAGTGGTGGAGAAAAGGCACCTTTTGTCCCTCCGGGAGATCCGTTAAAGTCATCCAGATGTGGCGGATCACGATGACGACTTCCGTCATTCCCCTGCCCTGTGCAACAGCAGCTGTCCCCATCATACGGAGCATAAAGTCTGTTGCTCTGCGGGCTTCATCCAGCAATTCGGCAGCCGCCTGCTTGTCCGTTGTTGTTTGGAACTGTTGCAGTTTTTCGGCCAAGTAAGCCTGCATTAACGCGGACGCGTTCATGGCGCATGCCGCGAGTCCCTGAGCCCTGTAGCATTTCTCGAGTAGAGACGCTGAGGCTCGACAAGCCTTGCTGGGAAGAGTTGGTTTTGTTCCTGATGATTTAGGAGCCAGGTGAGACGCTAGTGTGTTCTCAATCTGAGGTACGTTAGCTATTCCCACTTCATCCATCCCATCTACGTCGAGGAACTGTGAGAGGGGAAGAAGCATAGGGGCTCTTGGTTGAGTCCAGGTGCGAGTTAGTTCTGTGAGGAAGTCCGGGAACACGGTATCTTTTGCCTCGTGGTGGCCTGCTGCTTTGAGTAAAAATAGTTTCCTGCCAGCCTCGTGACCTTTTGGCGAGGCGGAGGTTCAGGCCATGGGATGTGCAACGCGTCCGTTGCTCTGTGGCACAAGTCGAACAGAGCAGGGATGGAAAAGTCAGTTTCTGGGAGCACAGGTACCGGGGTCTGGGAGAGATCTTCACCCTGATCCTCCAGTTCCACGTCCGTCTCCTCCGTTGAAAATTCGCCCGAGGCTGAAATCGAGATCTCGTCCTCGTTCATCATGCCCCGGGTGTCGAACTCGACTGTTAGGTCCACCATAGGAGCCAGCCATCAGGGCTGTCGCCCCATTTGACACGTGTGCTGTCATGTAGAGCCATGTTCTCTAGCTCCGGCGTGGGAGTGAGGGGCTCCGTGGTGTCAGCGTCCGCTGTTGTCGCTGAAGCGCCCATGGCTTTGGCGACGAGGTCAACCCGATGTTGCAGCACCGTATCCATCATGAGGTTGTAATGTGGGCAAAAGTCAGGCGTATCCAGTGCTGTATTTGCATGAAGCATTCCTAGGCAGACTGGACAGGCCTCGTGGATGTCCGTTGCTGCGAGTGAAAAGCCACATCCGCTGGAACAGGCGCGCGAGGTTGGGCTCGACGTCCTGCTGGTTTCCCTTGGAAGTCTCGCCTTTCGCTTTCCTTTCTCCGGAGGCATGTCCGAGATGAGGCGAGCGAGTCCTTCCAGAATCTTTTTTCTTTTTTCTTGAAATGTCTCCTCCGTTACGTCGCTTTCGCTGGCTAGCTCGCTAGGAGTTAGCGAAATAGCTTTTTTCCTGTGGCGTAGTTAGCGCCGTCGAGCGAAGCAATCTGTAGAGAGAGGAGAAAAAATACTTTGGGGTTAAGAGAAATGTGGCAGACTAGCTTTCGCTAGTCCAGTAGTACACAGGAATAATTCTCTGTGCGCTCTATGCAGGGAGCAAGCTCACCTCAAGTTGAGTGATGAAGCAACAGAGAAGTCCCGCGAAGAGGTAGTTCAGGTTTAGCAAGATGAAGGGCAAAAAAGAGAAAGCTGCTTAAGTACCCAGAGGGTGGGGCCTCTGGCGCGGCGGTGACACCCCTAGCCGTAAAGGCGTGAGTATATTCCTTCAGGTAATCGCGCTGGGGTGCAATTCCCATAGCAAGTATGTTGCACCGAGAGACCAGACTGAAAGGGAACTGTTTGCTAGTGGCCTCCTGGATTACAAAATGTATCCCCTTCCAGAAGGTTTCGATGTGGTCACGACCAAAGTAAATGGAGGAATGTACCTTTATGTATCCTACATTTGTAAAAAAGATTGACGTGTCAGAGAATTTTTTCTGGAGGTGAACAGGTATGTAATATTTGAAGTAAAGTTTTGTTCGTGTATACAACCTGAAATAGATTTTGGGAATATTTGGCTGCAGGTCTTGTCCAAGTCTGTAGGACTAAATATCACCTCCAGGTCACGCTACCATAACAGCTTCAAAGAACCTTATCCAGAAGTTTCAGAATAAAATAATGAAGCATGAATCTTTGAGATCAGTCCTTTAAAAGATTTTTATCAAAACTATTATGTTTTTCAGCTCTGACATTCCCATTCAAATCTCGCCTGACCTCTTAAAAGAGACAGATATAGATATTTATTTTATTTTTTAAGTACAGGGAGTCCGCGACTTACGAACGAGTTCCGGACTTACGGGCCGTTCGTAACCCAATTTTGACGTAAATCGGGGACCACCCGAGCCTACACGTACATATACATTACTGTACAGTTACCAAGCACTTCGCCTATCCTAACACACCTAACACAGTGTAGTACATAATTATCAAAAAACATATACAGGGTACAATTTGATCAATAAAAAATATTAATTTCTTACTTTGGGCTGGTTCAAGCCTGTCTTTGTCTTTTAGCATGTTAGCTCTTGCACGTCCGAGCTCCGCAGCTTCATACTGCTTCATGTGGTCCAAACTGTTTACAGGAAGGACTGTTAGCATGTTAACATTTGGAACAATCATGAAGGAAAAAAGATGTAATAACTTAAGGCCCCAATATACCTGTTTCTTTTGCCTCACGCCGCTCGGCGCCGTGGGAGCACCGTGGGAGCGCCACGGCAAAAGCCTTTGATCGCGGGCGTGAACGCGCCAAGCTCAAATTTTACTACGCCTACGCGCGCGTGTTTATAAACTGCCTCGCGTGTCAGCAAATGACCAATCAGCGACCTCAATTTGTCCTGTAGCCTGCACTCCAGAGAGCTGCGCTTGCACAGAGTATAATATGAACTGCCTGCGCGCAGCTCACGCCAGTCCAGCGGCGCTGGGCACAAAGAACAGTATACTGGGGGCTTTACTTGGAGCCATTTCTCCTTCTAGCAGGCTCCGCGCCGCGTTAGCATTAGCAACTCCATAGCTGCTCACGTTAGCCTTTTGTTAGCTCGGTGTCATCCCTCCAAAAAGGTTGTGCAGCTTTCTCCGTGTTTTAGCATGTTAGTTCTGTGTCCATCAAACAATTGAGGCTAAAAGGCAGACATCAGGCGAGCTAACGGCTGCAGCAGGCGTCTCCGCGGCCTGTCGGGTCCTGTCTCCGGTGGACCTAACGTTAGCATGTTAGGTGGTGGTTGTCCGGTCACATGATTAAGCTGTCTAATGCTTCACGCGTTCCACAGTGTCTTTTCCCTTTGTATATCCATCCAACCACAAAGCCCCCGTTCAGCTGGAGGTAATGTGTCCGCGCGAAGCAACCTCTCTGAACGACACGGTCCGTAGCCGGCTGCTGTCCAGGCAGGAGACTCCGGTGGAGCTAACGTTAGCATGTTAGGTGGTGGATGTCCGGTCACATTAAGCTGTCTAATGCTTCACGCGTTCCACAGCGTCTTTTCCCTTCGTATATCCATCCAACCACAAAACCCCCGTTCAGCTGGAGGGAATGTGTCAGCGCGAAGCAACCTCTGAACCAACACTGTACGGCTGACGAGCTAACAGAAGCTAAAAACATTGCGACCAAAAACTACCGGATAATACCGGATGTTGCGTAATTCGGGTTTAAAATAATTTAAAAAATAATTTTAATAATAATACTTTAACATTTTTTTAATATTTCATATTTTTATTAATTATGATTTATGCCGTAAGTCAGAGTTGCTGTAAATCGAGGACTCCCTGTATATGCCTAAAATCAGCTGTGATGTGCTCAAATATAGAGTTGGAGACTAGTAGGTCTGAGAAATTTGACAGGCTCTTAGATGTCCACTCTGCTAAACCATTACTTCTAGTCTGCAGTGGTAAATTTGGATTGAGGCTCAGAAGGGACTGGAGAGAAATAGCAGGGGAAACATTCAAGTATTTCTTCACATCTCGCACACCGAGAGTGTGTTGTAGACAATTATGTTGACCTTAAGGTTGTCTGACTGTTCTATGTTGGTAATAAAAGGAAGAGTTAAGTCATACAAGGTAGAAAGATCGAGATTTGAGGCCCAACCATTGGAAATTTTCCTATACATAAACCACTGACCAATAGTATAGATGTAGGTTGGGCAGGGACAGGCCTCCCAGATCCCTTGGCTTAGATAGTATTGAATACCTAACTCTTGGATGCTTGTTGTTCCAAATGTGGTGAAATATATGAAAGTCCAGTGAGTTAAAAATACATGAGTCAGGTAATGGGAGATTTTCAAATACATAAATTAGCCACAGAAGAATACTGTATTTGTTTTTTATAGTATTGACTCTCCCAAGAAGAGAGGTAGGTAGGGAGGCCCATATTGTTTAATTATCTTTTTTTTTTTATTAGGGATGAATAATTAGTTTCAAACACATTATTTAGTTAGGAATGACGTTTGAAACCACTCTGACTCTCTAAAGGGAGATTGTGTTGACACATTATCAGGAATATTAAAGGGAGTAGCAACTGACTTTGCAAAATTAATTGTATAACCAGAAAGAGCACTGGATGTGACTAAGGACTTCAAAACAGCTGGAACTGACATATCAGGATTATTTAGATCTAAAAGAGCACTGGATGTGACTAAGGACTTCAAAACAGCTGGAACTGACATATCAGGATTATTTAGATCTAAAAGAATCAGGAATCAGAATGTGGACATAGGAGTCCTTCTGCTCCAGGTGGGTGAGAGCAGTTTGGACCACAGAGGAGATGGTGTCCTCTGTTGATTGAAAATTGTTATCCTGGACAAAAGTGCAAAAGGAGTCGCTGTTGAGAAATGATGCATTAAACCTCCAAGTAGGAGTTTTTAACATATAAATGTATTGGAATATGGGCTAATAAAACAATGTCAATACAAGAGCTCTGAACACAATGAAGATAGTTTTTGTGAATTAAAAAAAAGTCAAGTCCTGTTGAGTTGTGACAATGTGAGTTATGGTGTAATCTCTCATTTTTAGTAACGATGCCACTTATGCACCAGTCCTATATCTATGCACAAACTCGTGATGATGGAAGATGATCTTGGATTAAATATGTTTGTGGAAGAGGATTTATCCAGTGAAGCATTCATTAAACAGTTAAAATTGCCAGTAAAAAAAAAAAACTTAATATTGCAGTGCTCATCAAGATTATTTGTAACATAAACTGGGGTGAATCATTATTCAGGGCATAAATATTGAGAATACAGTAGTTATATGTTGTCCATANCAGATCCCTTGGCTTAGATAGTATTGAATACCTAACTCTTGGATGCTTGTTGTTCCAAATGTGGTGAAATATATGAAAGTCCAGTGAGTTAAAAATACATGAGTCAGGTAATGGGAGATTTTCAAATACATAAATTAGCCACAGAAGAATACTGTATTTGTTTTTTATAGTATTGACTCTCCCAAGAAGAGAGGTAGGTAGGGAGGCCCATATTGTTTAATTATCTTTTTTTTTTTATTAGGGATGAATAATTAGTTTCAAACACATTATTTAGTTAGGAATGACGTTTGAAACCACTCTGACTCTCTAAAGGGAGATTGTGTTGACACATTATCAGGAATATTAAAGGGAGTAGCAACTGACTTTGCAAAATTAATTGTATAACCAGAAAGAGCACTGGATGTGACTAAGGACTTCAAAACAGCTGGAACTGACATATCAGGATTATTTAGATCTAAAAGAATCAGGAATCAGAATGTGGACATAGGAGTCCTTCTGCTCCAGGTGGGTGAGAGCAGTTTGGACCACAGAGGAGATGGTGTCCTCTGTTGATTGAAAATTGTTATCCTGGACAAAAGTGCAAAAGGAGTCGCTGTTGAGAAATGATGCATTAAACCTCCAAGTAGGAGTTTTTAACATATAAATGTATTGGAATATGGGCTAATAAAACAATGTCAATACAAGAGCTCTGAACACAATGAAGATAGTTTTTGTGAATTAAAAAAAAGTCAAGTCCTGTTGAGTTGTGACAATGTGAGTTATGGTGTAATCTCTCATTTTTAGTAACGATGCCACTTATGCACCAGTCCTATATCTATGCACAAACTCGTGATGATGGAAGATGATCTTGGATTAAATATGTTTGTGGAAGAGGATTTATCCAGTGAAGCATTCATTAAACAGTTAAAATTGCCAGTAAAAAAAAAAAACTTAATATTGCAGTGCTCATCAAGATTATTTGTAACATAAACTGGGGTGAATCATTATTCAGGGCATAAATATTGAGAATACAGTAGTTATATGTTGTCCATATATTAAACCCTTAATCAAAAGAAAAATCTCCCTTCGGAGTCATTTATTTGTGCTCCAAACTGAAAGGAAGATTTTTATAAATGGTAAATGGTAAATGGAGCTTATTTATATAGCGCTTTCCAGCCCCCTATGAGGGGCCACAAAGCGCTTAAATGTACTTTGTAAATGGCTGTGCCTTTCTTACTTTGTGAATGGGAGGAGTACACTCAACCTACCTGTACCTAATCTTGTTTGAATTTTAGTGGATAGCCTAGTTTCCTGATAATGCAATACTAGGCTTTTGCTTTTTCAAGTATATTAAAATATTCCTTTTAACTACATGGCCCAACCCCTGCACGTTTCAAGTACTGAGTTTAAGTGAGCTAGACATGAACACTGTAGAGCCGGAAAACAATTGAATAGGGTGCAAAACATCAGTAAATCATCAATTTTCAGCTGTAATTGCACTGCTGTTTTCTCCATGGTGGATATGCTGGTGTTGTGGGCACTGTGGCTGTCTCTACAGCAGAAATCCTATCCTCTGCCTTCTCCATATGCTTTTCCAATTCTGCCTCCCGATTAGTTACGGCTGATAAAGTGCTGTCCACTGCAGTGATAGTTGTTTTTATTTCACTCAATGAGCTGTCAAGAATATCCAGGCGAGCACCAACCATGACATCGAAGTTGTTCACTCGAGAGACCACAGACTTAATTTCAGCCAGGATCTGCTCCATTGCTACTTGCTCAGCAAGTGTTGGCTCAGAGGTATTAGCATCGCTTAGCTTAGCCTCGTTCGGAGTGCATGAAGCCACTTGTTGTGTAGCTTTCTTCTTAGTGATGTTACTTGGAGTACTTTGTAGAAAAAATGGGGATGTCCTTGTCCTGCTGCGAACCAAGTGTCTCCAAAGTACAATTTGGCTGGAGGTAATGCGTTTAGATGGAGACAGACAGGTAATTATATGGTTTCTGGAGTGTAGCAAAGTATCAAGAGTCCATTGTGGTCTGAATCACATGACTCCCAATTTTACTTTATTCTAAAATGCAATTTTTAGCTTATGTGGCCATGCCAAAATTACTTTTAGTGTCGTAGGCTAATGTGGTATCAGACACAAAGGACTACACAGAAACAGCTGTGTAACTGGATGGCCTCTGTTCTTTTGATTGTTTCTTCTGCTTGTTGCTGTGTTCAGTCAGTTGGCCTTTCTGTCCATCCAATCTGCCTAATATAACCACCCAGAGGAGCCACTGGAATCTGTGAGCAGAATTCTGAAACCCTCGTCATCCAGCAGTCATCCTGCTTCTCTTAAGTGGGAACTATGCAGGGAATGTTCACTCTTGCTGTGCTGCAAACACCCGAGTCCTGTTCCTGTAAATGACAGCCACCTCTATGGCTCGGCTAGGCTTTGATGCTCCCCTTGCACGTGAAAGCCTGTGCATGTAGGGTGTGAGCAGACGTGTATGTTCTTGGGTAAATGCTGACGGGCAGCCAGAACGGATATCGATCTGCAGCCATTCTGACTGCAGCTCAAAGGGCAGAATGTATCTTCTGTCAGCCAGTAGGAAGGACTATACACCTGATCTTAGATCACAAATCCCACTCAGAAATTGTGTGAGAGAAGAAAAACAGGCAGTTGGAAGACTGATAATGAAAGATTGAAAACAAGCTGAAATTGTGAAACAAAAGTTAGAAAAGAAACAGTATCAGTATGTCAGCATTTTTAGACTGTTCTCCCTTGTGACCGTTAGTGCTTCCCTCCATTCACTCCTCCAGGCTTTGTTGATTAAGACAAAGATGTAAAGACCTTTTCACTTCTGGACCACCCATGTTTTTATCTATATGGACTTTTTTTTTTTAATCTATAATGGACTTTATTTATATGTCTTGTATTGTTTCTTTTGTATAAAAAAAAAGAACAAATTTAATAAACATAAACATAAACCCATGTTTTTATCTCTCTTCCTCCTTTATCTATGTCTCTTTTGGCAACTGTCTCCACACCTTAGTGACAGCACAATCATCCAGGCTGGATGATTGTGCTGTCACTAAGGTGTGGAGACAGCACTCTGACAGCATACAACATATTTATATCAAGTAAATGACAAGCACAACAGACATCTAAAATGTCTATTTTCACTTAGCCTGAAGGACAAATTAATTATTTACTCATGGAAGATATTGTAGTTCTTCCTATAATGACTGGAAAATACCTTCAAAGACTAGGATAGTAAGAGTTAGAAATAAGGGTGATTGTGCATTTTTCTATTCTATTGATTTTTGTCAAAATTCTTTTTATTTGTCTGTCTAAAGTTATTTTTTATTCACCTTAATTTTTTTTAAAGCTAGACATGGATGTTTATATTGATGAAATTCAAGGTCGACACAGGCAGTGGTGCAGGACTCTGTGCTGCTGTGCTCCTTCACAGTGATTATTCCATTACTCTAAATCTTCCAAATCTGTTCCCACCACACATTTAACACGCTGATGGCTCTCTGTGTAGCTTTAGTTGAAACGTTTCTTGACATCAATCTAGACTCTGCGAGCCTTTGAGACCCATGAAGCAATAGTGGTGATAATGGATGTACAGAGGCTCATCTGTATTTGTTTGTTACCATTTTGTCCCTGCTAGTGGATAAATGACTTGTTTGTGCATTGACAATAAGCCTTTTGTGTTGTGCTTTGGTGGTAAATGTAAAATGCTTTATAGGAAGGTATGATGCTATTTTTGTTACTGCAATTGTATTAGACTCTTATAAAATACCTTTAAAGAAATGTTGTTAAAGCTTGTCGCACGACACCTTTTTGCTGTTGCAGTACTTGTTTCCCATGTCCAACTTATTGTCAGTTTGACTGTTAATACTATAACTTACAGCCGAGAACATTGAAAAACTATTTTTCTTCTTTGTTTCACAATAAAAATAAACTGTTGATGTCGAGGCAAAGAGACTAGCTATTAATTTTGTGCTTCACTGCCCATTTTTCATCGGCTGAAGGGTCAATGCTTGCATCATTTGTAAAGAAAAATTAATACAGTTTCAGAACATTCAGCAAGTAACTGTGACAAATGAATGGTTTTACAGTGCTGCATTCATCAGGACTGAGAGTACAATTTATAAAAAATGACCCAGGATCATTTACATTTACATTTTAATTACTTTGCTGTGTGTCTTTAGGTGGATTGCTCAGCAGTGAGAAGAAACATGAGTATCCTGAATCAGAATCAGCTTTATTGTCATTGCACCGAAGGACAACAAAATTACATTTTCAGTACAGCCCTTCCAAGATAACAACATAAACCTATATAAATATATATAAACCTATTGAGCATGCATCAGGGTATATAAACCTATATTAATCCTGACTCAGTCCCCATCACTCCTCCCCTGAGAGCTGTAAGCAGGTATACCTAACCTGTTCATATCAGGTCACATCATTGTGGTGTTGATCAGAACTTTTAGTTTAAGGGAGAGCAGTCCACATGGCCATCTTCTTCCAGTGATGGTTTGTGGTGTATTCCTGAAGATACATGACTTGGAGAGAGGTACTCACATTCACATGCAGCAGAATATCAGCACAGTTACAATAGCACAATTCTGCACCACTAAATTGAAAGTTTGAGCTGGCAGAAAGCCAGGACTCTTGAGCCTTAAGGTCAACGGGCATTGATCCCTATCAATAGTGTTGGTGAGTTTGAAACCTATTACCGGTAATTGCTAATTGTGTGAATGCTGAGTCAGCAATCACACAATTCACACCTTTGTGGATGTGGATTATTGAGCATGCATCAGGGAATTCACACCTTTGTTTTCCACCCTTTTTTTCCCTGTACATTTCCTTTTTTCCCTGTACATGTTTTACAATCTAACTTTTTTCATACTTTGTAAGATTTTAATCCTTCATAAAGCAAATAAAACATAAATATGTAGCTCGTTCTGGAGATGGGTACTATGACCTTTTTGGCGTTCATTTTTCACTTTTCATATTTAACAAAAAAAATATTTCAGATATTTTCAGTTGTTTCAAAAACATTGTACTCTTTTAACTCTGTGTTAGGACTTTCTGTCTTCTTTTGCTATTTTTGGCTACTGTTAGCTTCTCTTTTCATTATTTAACATTTTAGCTATCATTCTGCTACTTTTAGCTTTTAGCCAGCATTTTGATATATTGACCTAATCTTAGTGTACTTTCAACTTTTAGCTACCCCTGTGCTATTTTCACTTTTCACGTTTTGCTACCTTTTGGTTTAAACCAGTATTTAGTCACTTTAATTTTTAGAAAAAAGCAACAGTTTTTTATCTTCAAATCATTGGCAAGTTTTGAAATTGAGATATGATTGACTTTGCTGAAACATTGCTGTAGTATAACTCAGGACTTACATATTTAAAAAAAAAATAACAATTTACTTAATCACTTGTCAAAGCAAGAACACATTTGTTGATAAAGCATGTTCATAACGCTGTATTATTTTGAGAATGTTAAGATAATCTCTGTGTTTTAGAAATGTAATGTGGAACATTTTATTCTTGGTGGCTTGGCTGCACTGAAATATGTTCTTATTGAAGAAGCAATTTTCATTTATAGTGCAATCATAAATTCAATATAATCTGCTGCCACAACACATATCACAGGTTCTACTCAAACAGAAAAAAATGTAATGTGAGCATTTCAGAAATGTTTTCCATCCATCCATCCATTTTCTTCCGCTTATCCGGGGTCGGGTCGCGGGGGTAGCAGCCTAAGTAGGGAGGCCCAGACTTCCCTCTCCCCAGCCACTTGGAGCAGCTCCTCTGGGGGAATCCCAAGGCGTTCCCAGGCCAGCCGAGAAACATAGTCCCTCCAGCGTATCCTGGGTCTTCCTCTGGGTCTCCTCCCGGTGGGACATGCCCGGAACACCTCACCAGGGAGGCGTCCAGGAGGCATCCTAACCAGATGCCCGAGCCACCTCAACTGGCTCCTCTCGATGTGGAGAAGCAGCGGCTCTACTCCGAGTCCCTCCCGGATGACTGAGCTTCTCACCCTATCTCTAAGGGAGAGTCCAGCCACCCTGCGGAGAAAACTCATTTCAGCCGCTTGTATCCGAGATCTTGTTCTTTCGGTCATAACCCAAAGCTCATGACCATAGATGAGGGTGGGAACGTAGATCGATCGGTAAATTGAGAGCTTTGCCTTTTGACTCAGAAATGTTTTCTATTAAGAAAAAAAAGAATAATTCATGCTATTTCTGATTGTGTTGAAAAGGTTTGTACTACTAAATATTTGACCATATTTACAAACTCAGTAAGGTTGTGTGTGGAAATGAAAAGTTTTGCATGAACCATTGTTTTCCATTCCTTATGTAAATGATTAGTCCAGTGATAGATGGGGCTGCATTCAGTAACTCAATGAAATGCAACTGTATACATCCCTTCTTAATGAAATTCACATCAAATCTGGGTGTGTGGCCTTTCTGAGAATATTTGCATGCAGGCTGCACTTACTTTTCTTTTCACCTTCTTCAGTTTGCATTTCATCTTGTAGTGTCATGCTCCTGTTGTTATAGCTAATAGTCTAATTATCTGACATGAAGAATCAGCTCTACAAGAGACCCTGCCAGATGCAGAAGCTCTGCAGAGAAGAGACTGATAACAAAAGGTTACATGTACTTTTGAAGATAACAGACTTTACACTTCAGGGTTACTTAATCAAAAATAACTTGTATTATCAACCAAAGGCAAGATGTAGATGTGAAAACATCTTTTGCAACATTTTTACTATGCATTAGAGAATGTCACATACATCTGCATTACTGAGAAGAGCACATTGAATTTGACACTTAATTTCTTTGAGCCACATTACAATAAAAAGAGAGTGTAGAATAAAATAATGTTAAATAAAAATGTCACACTCCTTTATTGTGACTAAAACACTTTACTGTAATAAAGTGTTGAATTGCAATTTATTTTAAAATGACCTTGCAGATTAAACAAACATACAGTGAGAGGATAAGGCAATGTATCATATGCAACTTTTTTTTTAGGATTACTAGAAGTCAAATCTGAGGCCATGGTCTTCACTCGGAAAAGGATGGATTGCTCTCTTCAGGTCGAGGGCGAAGTTCTGCCTCAAGGGGAGAAGTTCAAGTATCTCAGGGTTTTGTTCACAAGTGTGGGAAGAATGATGTGTGAGACTGACAGATAGATTGGTGCGGCATCTGCAGTATTACTACTCTGTGCCAATCCGTTGTGGTGAGGAGAGAGCTGAGCTGTAAGCTCTCTCTGTCGGTCTATGATCCTACCCTCACCAATGGTCACGAGCTCTGGATCAAAAATAATGAGATTGCGGATACATGCGATTGAAACGAGTTTCCTCTGCAGGGTAGCTGGATTCTCCCTTATGGTACATCCACACCAAACAGCTTTTCAACGGCAAAAAAGCTCGTCACGCACGCAAGTGGACGCACTGGACCCAGTGGTGTCCAGACCAGAACGCGAAGCTGCGGCGGCGTGGCGGCGGGGGGGGGGAGGAGCTTACCGGTATACCGAGTTCCTCACTGCACTCCGCCAGGCAAGGACCTTTTTATTTCTGTCTCTGTAGAGCAGACTTGACTGGTCGTGAAGGACTTGTCGCGAACACACAGCTACAATGTTTCTCTTCCATAGTACACGACTTTGCGGGTTTTTTCTGTGTCCCACAAACAATACGTCACATAGTTGCGCAATACCCGTCTCCTCGTTTCCGCGTCACATAGCTCCCCACGACTCTCCCTGATTGGTTGACACACGAGTTGAACGGCGTTTAAACGTTTGAACGGCGAAATCATCAACATATTCAAGGCGTGCTTTGGAGGCTGACGCGGGTTCACGTGCACGGAAAACGCTTTCCAGCACGCTCAACACACACGTGACGTGACGCCCGATGCCAAGACGCACCTGGAGGCGCGTCCCCCATTGACTTTGCATGTAAACTGGACGCTCCTGCAGTTGAAAAGCTGTTTGGTGTGGACGTACCATAAGAGATAGTATGTGAAGTTCAGTCATCCAGGAGAGACTCGGAGTAGAACCGCTGCTTCTCCACATTAAGAGGAGCCAGTTGAGGTGGTTTAGGCAAGAGGTAAGGATGCTCCCTGGGCGCCTCCCTCTGGAGGTGCTTCAGGCATGTCCGACTGGGAGGAGACCCGGGGAAGACCCAGGACACGCTGGAGAGACATAGCTGTGTTTCCATCCATTTTCATTTCGAATTTTGAGCTAATTTTTGAAATCTCGCAAATATGTAAATACAAATTAATGCGAAGCAGAAGTGTTTCCATCAACTGGCTTGAATCGCATCTACCGGGCCACGCACAGCGTCATTACGTCAGACGTCAGCGTCATTACGTCAGACGTCAGCGTTACGCATGTCTACAGTAAACAGGAAGTAGCGGTTGAAAACAGAACCCGGCCACACATCTCGTCAAAATGGAGAGAATATTTCAGGTACGTGTTGCTATCGGGCAAGTTGTATTTATTCTGTCATGCCAACTAGTTTTAGCGATGTTACATGTTGTCCGGAGCGGAAACAGCTGAACGTCACGTGACGTGAATGTTCGCTACGGCAGAACTGAGTCGGCAAATCTGTTTCCATCTGTCGTTTTGCGCATCTGCTCATTTTCGAAGATCCCAAAAACCACCTCAAGCGAGCGTATAAACTTTTTGGCGAATTTGAGGAAGTAAATTCGGATTTTGCCGTTTCCATTAAGCTTTTCTGCTGCGATACTTCAAAATGCGCATCTAGAAACCTTGATGGAAACACGGCTTATGTCTCTCGGACGGCCTGGGAACGTTTTGGTGTCCCCTCAGAAGAGCTGGAAGAGGTGGTTGTAGAAAGCGATGTCTGGGCCTCCATGCTCAAGCTGCTGCCCCCGTGACCCGACTTCAGAACAAGTGGAAAATAATGGGTGGATGGATGGATGGATGAATGCATAGTAAAAGTCAATCTGGTAGTGTATTCAGGCAGACCATTGCAGACGAGTTAATCTGTATTTAAAAAAAAAGAAAAGACAAAAGCAGGTGTCTGAAACTAAATGACTTAAATTTTCAAAT
>JBBPBX010004666.1:29817-47630 GCA_038048925.1 Garcialebias charrua
CTACATACTGTATCTCAAGGTATAGTCTGTGTCATTTAAGTTTGGCTACTGCAAGATGGTGAACAGAATCCAACTAGACACAGTCGGTATAACATCATTTCTGTAAAGGAAAGGCCTATTAAGTCCATAAAACAGTGTTGCAAATCAAAGAAATTGGTAAGAAGAGTATATTTAAAAGTCTTCTAATCCTTTGAATGAAAAGATCTCAATCCGTTAGACTGCAGCCTGTTCTCGGCACACACACTTTTTTCTCCTGCTTTAATAAATTTGTGTTGACAAGTCCCAATGGAGACAATTTGGAGACAGTTGTTGTGGAATCCTTTAATCTACTCAAGAAATCCTTGTTTGTCTTGTTTAAAGATTCTTTACAGCTTTTGTTACCTAGCAAATAGTCTAGTCTTTTGAGTTGGCACATTTGTTAGTAGAGGAGAAGAAGATTTTTGTGGGTTGCCATATGAGGTGATAGGGCAGCTGGTGGAGAGCTGCAGTGTGCAGTGGCTTTTCTGAGTGGATGTGATTTAAAGTGACGTTTAATGGCCATGGCTGCAAGGGTGAGTAAGGATTAATAGATTTCAAACCAATAAGCCAGGATTTTTTTCTTCTCTTTTTTTTTTTTATAGAGGTGCTCTCTTTTAAGCCCTAAAACTGTGATAATCTGCAACAAAAGCTTCACTCTCTGTTCATATGATCTATTGTTTCCTATCCTTTTACCAATATTGTACACTCATCTCGATCCCAATCATTTTACAATAGAGACCATTTGTATATTACCGGTATGTAATATTCAATTTAACCAACATAATCTCATTTGTCCTTTTCTTGAAATGTAATGGTGGATTAAAAAAATGGCACAGTTGTGATTTGAAATGCTGAAAATCTTTTAAATTACAGATTATGTCCATATCATCTGTAGCTGGCTTAATCTCTTACTGGTTTGGAGCTGTTTTTGTGTTTTAATTGCTGGGTTTCAGATGACGTAGCAGTGACGTCACAGAATGCAGATGCGGGGCAGGAGCTAAACGCAGCCGTTTCCTTCTGTTGCTGATTCAGCATCAACATGCCTAAATTCTGTGCCGTTTACGGTTGTTGCAACCGCTCTAATCGAGAGATAGATAAAAGTTATTTTCGTGTTCCGAAAGTAGTATGCTACAAGGGGATTAATTTAAAAAAACTTACAGAAAAAAGACGACAAACGTGGATTACAACCTACGGCTAAAAACAGGAGGTGCAGAAACTGACGAGAGTCTGCAGCGACCACTTTGTTACAGGTAAGGGTCGTATCGTTTAAATCATATTTTCAGATATTTTATTGGACAGTAACTAGAAAGACAGGTAAGATATGTTATGCCCTAGCTTGTGTAGTGGTTCAACACTTGGTTGTTCCCAGAAAAAATCCGATTAGAATGCTAATGTTGTTAGCGGTTAGCTTAGTGCTAGGAAAGGCATTTACGTGTTTTACTTTAAAGTGGTGTCTTATATTTAGGTTGTCCGAGTGCAGCAGGTGATGTACATTCCCAAGACTGGGCCCCCACTGTTAACCTGGGGTACCAAAGAAGTAACGAGTGGCCACAAACAGAAGCATCCCTCCGGCGCAGGGAAAGAGCTAAGGCCTGGAAGCTTCTCTGCACTGCCACTGAGGAGGAGGCCAACAGTCTGGAAGATGAGCTCTGTGAAGAAAGCTTACCAGCCCCTGAAAACGAACGATTCAAAGGTAAAATAATAATAAATAAAAATACTATTTATTTATTTATAGAATTTCTGAACGTAATTTTTAATAATATTTGCAGATGCAGAATGCCAGACGGATCTAAGCATGGTTGACCTCACAAAGCTGGAGGATGCAGTGAAAGGCTACACAACTGAGATCTGCGACCTTAAGGAAAAAGTCTCAGTGACTAAATTTACTCCTGAAACCTTCCAGAACAACGATAAAACAAAGTTTTATACGGGACTGCCCAACTTTTTAGTTTTGATGCAAATTTTTCAGCTCTGTGAACCTTATACATCAGCATGTCATCACTGTCAGCACTCTCCAAATTTGAGCAATTTATTATGATACTTATGCATCTCAGATTACATCTGCAGCTTCAAGACCTTGCCTATAGATTTAATGTGTCAAAAGCCACTGTGTCTCGAATTTGTTTTAGAACGATTCATGTTCTCCATGAAAGATTACAATTCTTAATAGTGGCCTGAGCGACAAGTAATTCAATCAACTATATTTATATAAATATTTTAAGTTTAAATGATTATACATGTATTTATCATTTAAAGTAAATCAAAAGTAAATTAAATCACTAATACTGTTACAGACCATATTTGTACATGTTAATTGTTCATGAAGACAAAAAAAAAATTTACCCAATAAGGTTGAATATTTTTAATTTATTCAATGAACTCCATAACCAATCTTTGTGAATATTGGTCAGTTAAAATGACATGAGTTTTGCTATTGAAATAAAAACATTTTTCTGAAGTAGACTCATTTTGCAACATTTGTGACATATGACATTTGTATGTGCTGTTATTTAACATATTAGAACACCTTTGAAATTCACAAGCTAATCTCATATTGATTTAAATATATCATTTGATTTAACATACTTAACTTTTCAATTAAGATTATTGTAAATAAAAAACAGCTGTCATGACATGTAACAACATCACATGACCCTTCTGCAGAGTGCTTGCTACAGGTGTAGCTGAAACATGTTATGGTAGTGACAAATGTTTTTGGGGAAAAAAGAGCAACTGTTTAAATTTGTATAAACTTTTCAAACTCCTTTCATCAACTACTCCAAATAACATTCTTGATTCTTAGATTGGTTAGTCACGTGTGGATTTCTGTCCCAGGATTTCAGGTAGGATGCAATGTGTAAAATAGTGCTGAATTTTGGGAACTGCTGTTTCCCACAGCTGGTCATCTGGCAGAATTCTTTCCACATAAATATCATTTTCACTCCATACTACAAAATCACAATATTGTACATCCACAATGTGAATCTGATCCTGGAGCTGATGGTAATAAGGATGGTTCCTATCCAGTTGTACAGAATCTCCAACCTTGACGAGACGACGAGACAAAAACCAGGCTGTCCAGCACACATCCTCAGACCGACTTCATGCTGTTTGCTCTGTGGGCACTGAAGGACAAGACAATGAAACTTAGACATAAAAAATAAATACGGTAGTCTCCAAAACATTTCAATATGATACTTTTTTAAAGATTGTGTTTCACTCATTTCACTATCCAACACCAATGTTAGAAAATGAGACTATATTTATGTCTCTGTCAACCAGGTGTGTTCCACAGGTAAGAATGTATTAATCTGGACTAAGTTTTAAAAGGTGATGGAAAGGTCACACATTTTTTAACTGGAAACAAGGCAACATCCCACAAACTGCAAGACCATCCCCAAAACTACGGCTACATGCTGTGAAATATGCAAACAACAAAGATTTGAGTAAAAAATTATAGTTGTAACATTCATACTGTGAGGTGCGCAAAGTCTGCAGTGCAGTACCCTAATGCATGCTCAATAATCCAGGTAGAAAAATCTAAAAAAGCTAAGTCTGCAGTGCAGTAGTCCAAACCTTTTGAGAAATAAATTTTACCTTGATTTCACACACCCTGGCTCCATGACAGTCACATGAAACGACTCCATCTGGTGAGGCTCCCATGTATGGCCACCTTGAGTTTAACCAGCTAGTATCTGAAGTTACAAAGAAGATACGATCACCTTGATGATACTGTATTATCAAAACAAAAAAAATCATAATATTTTCAGTACATTAACTTACCTTTTTAATGGAGTTACTGTAGATCTCTGACCTACAGTGTAGAAATGCATATGACTCAACGTTAACACATACAACTCCAGCACGAATTTGGCTTTACAGAAGCTAAATATATTATTTTTAAGTAGATCCACGCACATAGAAATAACAGGGGGCTAACTAAACTTGTTGTTAGCATTAGCGATAGCGTAGTTAGCATAGGCTAATTACTAAATAAATAATACATCTCACTACTCACCCGGGCAGAAACAAGTCGACAACCATTTAAAGCTTCTTTTGATCCTAAATGGTTAACCCAAAACTCGTCCTCGCCAGTTTATTTAGGGCTTTGGCATACTTGCTGTAATCCATTCTGCTGTGTTTTGAACTGGGGAAAATCACTTCCTGCCCCGCATCTGAATTTCCCGCCACTTCCGGGTCACGTGATTGCAACCCAGCAATACTGGGGTGGAGGGGTGTGTGTGTGTTTGTGTGTGTGTGATAGATTTGAAGCTGTCCTGCTCTGAATCTCTGAGGTCTGCATAAAGCCCATGTAGACAGACAGATGGGTTGTTGTTGTTAGAGATGGGGTTGGATATTGTCTGCACTAATGCAAAGGATCAACACAGATCAGAGGCATTCTTTTACCATCAAACCAATACATGTCACAGAAGGATGACCTGGTTGTAAAATTGTTTTGTTTACATCCAACTGGCAAATAACAACAATGTGTAGCGTTTAGAACGAGACTATACAAAGCTTATTTTAACATTTCCAAACCAGTACTGGGCGTTTGTGCAAAGTATTGATATTTAATCAGTCTGCACATATTTGCATCCATTGCTAATTATTTTAATCAGTTTACTGATTTGAGCAAAGTGGCTGGTTGGGAGTGGGCATAGTGGAAAAATTTATATAATATTTGTATTCAAGTTCAAGTATCTTTACTGTCATTCGCATCACATGTGGTACATGAGGTGAAATGAAATTGTGTACTCAAAGTCCCAGTTACACCCAAAAATAGCAAAAATATAAAGTATATAAAGAAAAAGTTTATAAGTATAAGATATACACTGTTATACGCTGAATGCTAAACAATACGCTAAAAGATCTAAGATATACGCTAAACACTGTAATGTAAAATAATATGGTATATTCAACAGCATCCCGAACATGAGTCTGTAGTGAGAAGACATGTATGAATGAATACAGCAGCATGAGATCAGCAGCATGGATAATCAGCAGCACAGATAAGTCACATATCACTAATTAAAGTGTAATTGAAGTGATTTTTTTCTTACAGTGATTATACTGGTTAGGGATTTATGAGTCTAACAGCTTCATGTACATGTTTACATGTACATGTTTGAATGGTAATATTATTTGGCTGTAAAACTTGATGACAATCAGAGACTACATGCATTCTGTATGAATAGACCTCTGATATGAACCCGGAACAGGACCAGCTTCCCAGCCTGATTAATGTTGGCTCTGAGAATGGGGCAGCTGTTGTGAGGTGCAGACAACAGCTTTCTACAGATACTTCAATTTCTATATACTCATGCCAAATGATGATTCATAGTAATTTTTTGTTTAAATTTTCTATTTCTTTTGGGTAGAAATTAAATAAACAATTGGCAGATTGTATGATTCTGAGCTAGAGTATAAACTAAACATTTTCAACAGTTTCTGTTTTGTTTTCTTCTTTAAATACAGTTAAAAAAAACTGTTATGGCTTTAAAAGCTTTTTGTATGTCTCCACAGGGATAATACTGTATGCTTTGGTCCTATATATCTTTGTTTCATCACCAAATATGTCCCTGTAGGTTCAGACAATTCAACCATTCATGCCACAGAAGTAATAACTAAAGGTTGTCCTTGTTGTTTAGATTAGTTTTTTTTTTTAACTAGATGAGCTGTTATGGGCCTGTCTTTTTTAATAATGTTTTTATTTACTAGCAGTGATAGAGACCAGCATTGTGTAATTTTTTTATGCATCTAAATCGTAGCTTTTTTTCCCCAGATTTCACAGGATAACCTTGAGGATTATAATTGGAATTTACATGGTTTTCTTAGGAGATCATACTTGGAATTGTGTGTGAAACATGCTGAGAAACTTTACCATTGGTAACATTATGGTACATCCAGACCGAGCGCGTTTTCAACGGCAAAAAAGCGCGAAACGCCTCGAGGTTGACGCACTGGACCCAGTGGTGTTCAAACCGGAACGTGAGCGGCGGCGGCGTGGCGGCGGGCGGGGGAGGAGTTAGCAGAGCTTAACTTGCTAAACGTGAAAAGTTCACAATTCAAAACTTACCCGATATCCCGACTTCCTCATTGGCACTCCGCCAGGCAAGGTCCTTTTTATTTCTCCTCCATACTTGAACACGACTTTGCGGGTTATTTCCGTGTCTCACAAACAATACGTCACACAGTTGCGCAACACCCGTCCCCTCGTTACCGCGTCACATAGCTGACTCCCCTCTCTCTCCTCCCCGACTCTCCCTGATTGGTTGACAGAGCGTTGAACGGCGAAATCTTCAGCATGTTCAAGGCGTGCTGTGGAGGCTGCCGCGGGCTCACGTGCAAGGAAAACGACTTCCAAAATGCTCAACACGCACGTGACGCGACGCCCGACCCCTAGACGCTCCTGGAGGCGCGTCCCCCATCGACTTTGCATGTAAACCGGACGCTCATGCAACTCAAAACGCGTTCGGTCTGGATGTACCATTAGACTCTACAGTACAACACATTTTCTGAAACCAGAAGCAAAAGGGGTCAAAAAATACTAGACATGATTTTTAGCCACAGGGAGTTCATCATTTAAACCAAGAAAATCACTTTAAATCAGCACATTTGAGATGTGCTGACTCCCTGTGATGACAGATTTAGGCCCACACAATGAGACTCCATCCTAAGCTCCACTCTTAGGTGTTTGTCAGGCTCTTTCAACAACAGAGATTTCTGGTGTTGAAATGTCTAGCTATGAATAGAGAGATTATGTTTGGGGGTAGGGATAGTCAGTGTCCCCGGTCACTGCATATTACTTGCTATGGTATTAGCACATACTTATGTTACAGTATGGATTGTTTCCCATGATTTAGACTATTTTTTGTTGTGATCATTATAGAAGAGAGTGATGGAGTGGTGTGGATTAAATTTGGAAGGTTTGACAAGTCCCCTGCAAAGCTTTCTTTGTCTGAAGATCATCTAGCAATCCAAACTATAAGAGGATTATGGTATGTGATGGCATTAAACTAGAAGCACAGTTATCACGTCATTTCCATAAGACTTCCACTGCACAACCAGACTACAAGAAGCCAAGCATTAGAGCTGCACAAATATTTCAAAATTTATTCTGGATCACAACTTTTGTTTCACACAATTACAATCAATACAAATTTTCAGCTGTATTGTAAGCATTTATTAATACCTTTTATTTTGTCTTTGATATTTTTTATGTGCACGTGGCGTTTGAATTTCAAAGAAATTTAAATGAATAGCAAATGATAGAACCTTGTATATTTATTAATACAATCGTTGTAGCATAGATGAGCAGTAGTCCCTCACTACTTCGTGGTTCAACTTTCACAGACTCACTCTATCGTGGTTTGTGGACGTACAGTACTGTACATAATATTTTCAACAAAAATAAAATAAAATAATGTGCCACCATTTTGTAGTTTTCTTTCATAAAGCCTACACCGTTTTGCCATTCTAAAGAACTACGTTACCCAGAAAGCATCAGTTTGCTTCCCAGCAGTCAACACTGCAAATGGAGGGAAAGTTTTGCAATGTAAAATGAGAAGTACTGTAAGTATAAGCTGACAGAACTGGGAGGAAATTCACAAATAATCCTGAAACTGAACTCATCCTTCAAGTTGTATCTTCACTGCTGAGTAGCTGGGCTGCAGGTGATCTGGACTTGGTGTGACCCGGATCCTGGGACATGCAGGTGACAAACGGCTGTGGGGTTCAGCCTGGTTCTGGTCATGTGGTGCTGGACCAGACTAGGCCAGAGGTGGTGGACTAAATCATGGGCAGAGTGTCCGTCCTGGAGCAGCAGCATGTGCATGTCAAGCTGGATGGGGGGGGTGCGCATCATTATGCTGCACCGGGACTTTTTTTAATCTATCAGGTCGGACGCAACTGAGCTGCTGTTGTTCTGCAGAACTTGTAAGTAAAATTTAGTAGTTACATATAAGTATGTTGTTATAATTAGTAGGTTTAAGAGTTTATAACACTGCAAGAGTGTGGAAGTCTCCAGGCTCGAACCAGCAGACTGAGAGACAGCTCTGTTCATCAGGCAGTCAGAATGCTAAACACTCTGCCTGCTCTGCCTCCCCTCCCATTTGAACTGCCTTAACACAAAAAACTTTCTCACACATTACCACTCAACACAAAGTTTTTAACACTGGACCCTGTGTCATCAAACGGGTTATTCACTAAACTCTCGGTCATGTGCTCATTCAGTTTGCACTACTTCTCATATTTGCACTAATGTTTGTATTACATTACTGCCTATAGTCATACTACTGTTTACATTCACTGTTTACATTTATTAATACGGTTTACATTTATTACTACTGTTTTACATTTATTACTACTGTTTACATTTACACTACTTTTATATCTACACTACTGCTGATACATATACAGTATTCTCTGATTAGCCTTATCTAAGGATGCCAAATGTGCCTTATGTGCCTTACTGCATATGCCACTTTGCCTCTATACCAACATCAACTACCTCATACATATACTGTGTACATTAACTCATATGCTGCTGTGCCACTCTTTGCAAATGTCAATGCTAGAACCTTCAGTTTATTTTATAGATATACTTTTTATACTACTATGAAAAAACTCAGGACAGTATTACACTTTTATTATTTCATTTTATGCTTATGTTCATTGGGTGTTTGGTGTTTTAGGGGTGTTTGGTGTTTCAGTGTTGGTGTAAATTTTCATACTTTTATACTATTATGAAAAAACTCAGGACAGTGTTACACTTTTACTATTTTATGCTTATGTTTATTAAATGTTTTAGTGTTTAGTGTTTAGATGGTTACTGTTGCACCGAGGGACTGAGAGAAACGCAATTTCAATCCTGTGTATGTCCTGTACATATTGCAGTTCTGACAATAAAGTTGACTTTGACTTTGACTTTGAAAGAGTTTCTAAAGTCTTAATATATACTGTATACAAATACTAAAATAAACTACTACTACATTAAATACTAAAATAAACTACTACTACTACTACTACTACTACTACTACTACTACTACTACTACTACTACTACTACTACTACTACTACTACTTGTGTGCATAATTTTGTTCCATCTCATGTACCACCTGAGATGGTAATGACTATAAAGTTTACTTGAACTTGAACTACTGTATCCCTACTTCATGATTTTTCACTTATCGCAGAGGGGCGTGGCCCCTAAACCCTGCGATAAACGAGTGACTACTGTAACTTTTTTTTGCCAAAATTGCGAAAAGTTCCTATGACTAATGTCTCACCCTTCGATACACAATGACTGATATGGCTAAATTGCTATATGAACATTGACTTGTTACAAAACTGCAAAATTATAACCTAAATCATGAACAAGCAACATAAATTATGTAAACTTGACACATGAACTCAAACTCAAACCCAAACTCAAACAGAAAGACAGAAGCTGGATGTTAGTTTGTGTTTGAATAACCTAATTAAAATATTCTGCCGTAGAAGCAACTATTAAGGTTTTTTTAGACCAATATTTATTTAGTTGTTTTAATTTTGTTCTGAATGCTAATATCCTGCTTTGATGCCAAAATGTTGATTAAAGCTACTTTGTTTGCACTTTCTTTCTTGGTCCTTCAAGATTTGCTTCATCAGGAGCAAAATCCTCTTTTCTTTACTAGCAAGTGTGACACTGCAGCCTTATGTCGTTTTGAAGGGATAACAGAATTACATTGAGCCCCAGCGGCGGCCTGTAAAATGTCCACCAGGGGAGGCTATTTCTCAAAAATGAAAAAAAAAAAAAAGTTCAAAGTTTAAAGCTGTTTATTTATCAAATGCAGATTAACACAAGGTCAACAGAACAATTAAATGCTCAGGATGAGAAGAACCAATCTGAGTCACTAAAACAAAAAAGAACAAACAAAAAATATATAAATAAATAAATTGTATATAAATTATAGTTATACAAGTTCATAATATAAATAGAATCAAGCTCCTTTTTTTGAGTACTTAAATATTCCTAATTTAAAGGTTCTAATGCACTTTAGCATGTATAACATTTCACCATATAAATGTACCTTAAATGTTTCAATGTTAATAAGAGCTAGTTACTTGCAAGAGGCTTTGTTTTCATTCTCCAGATCAATATAGTGTTAAGAAATAGTAAAACAACCCCAGTGACATTTACAGTAGTATATAAAATTATTCATGTTTGATCATTTATTATAAGCAAATTGAAATAAATGTAGCCATCAGAGTCCAATACAATAACCTGGAGGCTAGCGCTGGAATCCTAACTCCACAAACAAACAAAGAATAAATAACTCACCAGTTCCCACTTGCAGTCAGCTGAAGGCTTTTTTCACAAACAGAGCCATCTAAAAGTTGAGAGGCATATCAGTCAGGAATGGTAATATAATAATATAAGCATTAGATAAAGATTAACATTAGCATGCTAGCTCCAGAAACAAACTCACCAGTTGCCACTTTTAGAATAGGCTTTTTCACAAACGAAGACTTCTAAAAGCTGAGAGGCATATCAGTCAGAAATGGCAAATTGGCATTAGATGAAGGGCTTTCAATTATTTAAACCCTACCTGGCTTGACTCACTGCAAGGCTCATTTCCCAGACACAAAAAAGAGACCGGAAGCACATGATCGGTAGGTACAGCTCACGTTGGACGTGTCCAGGGCGCAGAAATTTGTGCCCAGCATCTTCCCATTGTTTTGTAACATCGTGGAATAACTGCACATGCGCCATTTATAAAGAGAGTCTATGGCTAAGATTCATGCGCCCCAAGGACCGGAAATACGTCACCAATCAGAAAACATTTTTTGAAACAAACAATATAACTCATCATTACTCATAAAATATTTATCCTACACAACTAAAAACATATATGCATATATTTTGAAAAACAATTTTTTTTTCATTATTTCAATTTTATTAATTTTTTAAGTCTTCAATGTAAAATGGTGAATAGCTCCAGAAGTTCCAGTGGGGCGGCGCCCTAGCGCCCCCTATTGGCCAGCCGCCCCTGATTAGTCTGTTTCTGGAAAAGCTTCAACATCCTAATCAGGCAAAAGAAAGCCCATTTTATTTTAATTTAGACAGTAAATTTAGCTTGAAATCACCTCAATAATAAATAAATAAATAAAAAATAAAAGTACTACTTTATTTCAAGTTGTTCTGTTGTTTGTAGTTATTGAGGGTTGACAGCAGCAGCGGCCCGTGAAATGTCCACCGGGTTTTTTTCAACAACAAAAAAAAAGTTCCAATTTCAAATCTGTTCATTTATCAAATGCAGATTAACACAAGGTCAACAGAACCATTAAATGCTCAGGATGAGAAGAACCAATTTAACTCACCAAAGCAACAAAGAACAAACAAAAAATATATAAATAAATAAATTATATATAAATTATAGTAATACAAGTTCATAATATAAATAGAATCAAACTCTTTTTTCTTTAGTACCGGTTCTCTTAAATATTCCTAATTTTAAAGGTCCTAATGCACCTTAGCATGTATAGCATTTCACCATATAAATGTACCTTAAATGTTTCAATGTTAATAAGAGCTAGTTACTTGCAAGAGGCTTTGTTTTCATTCTCCAGATCAATAGTGTTAAGAAATAGTAAAACACCATAACTTACCAGTATGCCAAAATGATGGACTTTTATTTAGTCATTGCTTGAGGAGACCTCTGGTTCCAGTTTCATTTTTCAAATATCTCAAGCTTTCAAGAAAACCTTTCCTTTTTTTTTTCTTTAAAAAAAATGTAAGATGAATATAACAATGCAAAACAATATACATTTTCTCAAAAAAGTCAATAAATGACACTGATAAACATATGAAATCTTATTGTATTTGTAGTTGTGATTATGCAGCCCTCATTATTATGTGTTGCTTAAGCATATGTTTAGCATAAAGCCAATGTTTACAACTGACTGCAGCTTCACTGTACCTGTGATGTATGTGCAGTGTCGTCAGTGTTAGTCGTGCACCTGTAATTTATATTCGTAATGCAGCAACACTTTTATCTCTTCAGGTAACAGCACACTAGTGTTCTTCCAACACCCCATGTGAGCGGTTGAAGCATCATGCATACCAATATATTTGTTTGTGTTTATATCCCCACAGAAAGGAGAGAGATGAAAAGAAAGATGTGGAGAAAACAAATGTGATAGGGATAGAAAGAAGAAGAAAAAAAACTAAATGTCTAAAAAAAGCTGTCTGGTCCTCTGGACATTCAAAAAAAAAGTAGAAACGTTTTGTCTAGTTATGTCATTGTTGTTTATTTATTTTTGTTTTGAGACTCAGCTCACTTTTGCCTTTTCCTCCATATTACCATAAGCTTCTAAATTAGTTGATTAAATCTCACCAGGCCATACAAATATAAATTATTTTATCTAACCTTGTTGCTGGGTTTTTACTATTGCTTACACACTAAGTTGTGTATGACAGTGGTATCAATAATCTCGCTATTGGGACTGAGCCGCCCTTACTTTAACAACATAAAAGTTAGATCAAATGTGACATGACCATTTTACTATCTATGAACCAACTGTTTAGAAACATTCACTAGCTGTGCAAACACGTATGTGCGTCATCAGGTATAATCAGGTTACACACCAATCAGGTATAAACACTGCATTGATGGATTCGGCTCACTATGAGGTTCTCCTCATGTTCCCATGTAACTGAGGATATACCGGTAGTCACTGGTGTCCAGCTAGATCAGGGGTCTGCAACCTTTACGATCAAAAGAGCCATTTCTGCCACTTTGTTCACTAAATTAAACGTGTCCAGAGCCACAATACCTGCTACAACTGGGATTCTCAACTGGTGGCCCACGGACTATTTTAAGTTTGTTGGAGGGCAAGTTTTTGTACACTAGGGGTGATTTTATAAAACTAAAAATATCTAATGATTTTTACATCTATTGATATTTTTACATTCTAAGACAAAATAAAAGATTAGATTATTGTAAAGGGGGCGGCCGTGGCGTAGTGGTAATGGCAGTCGTCCCCCGATCGGAAGGTTGGAGGTTCGAATCCCGGTTCCCCACACCATGTGTCGTTGTGTCCCTGGGCAAGACACTTAACCCTGAGTTGCTCCCGGTAGGACTGGAAGGCGCCTTGCATGGCAGTCGCCGCTACCGGTGTATGAATGCATGTATGAATGGGTGGATGGTTGGTATTGTAAAGCGCTTTGGGGCTCCTCACAGGGGGCTGGAAAGCGCTA
This sequence comes from Garcialebias charrua, assembly GCA_038048925.1. NCBI lineage: Eukaryota > Metazoa > Chordata > Actinopteri > Cyprinodontiformes > Rivulidae > Garcialebias > Garcialebias charrua. The sequence goes on from JBBPBX010004666.1 coordinate 43,076, forward strand.
TATAAATAAGCTCCATTTACCATTTACCATTTAAAGAAGGACAAAATAATGTAGTTTTTGCCCAGTTTCTTAAAACTAAAACAATAAACTATGTGTGCACTATGTTGATTGACTTACAGTGGTGTAGTGTACGTGATACTCGGGTATATGGAGTATACCCACTAGAAAAGCTTAAGAATTTCCGTATACCCACTTAAAAGTGCCCAATGATACATGACATATCATTAGGCACATGTCATTGATATGTTCAACATCAGTCAAATGCTTCCGTAACAATCTATCGGTATGCAGCGCTTTGCTTTGATGCTGTTTTATGAATTATATAACATGTTTTTAATACAAAGCCAACTGTTGTGCCAAGTTTGTTGTACATTTATTCAAATATAATTATCAGAGAAATTTAGAAATGTTCAATATGCTTAAAAATCTAAATAAATTGACGATTACGTTGTACTGCAGTGTACTTTGGTTTCTAAGCACAGTATACCCAAAAATGTAGACTACACCACTGCTTGAACGTACAGACAACACTTGGTCTGCATTGATCTTGTGTAGTGGTACAGTAGCTCAGTGGTCTGTGCTATGGTTTTCATTATTCAGTTGCTGCAGGTTTGAGCCCAGTTTTTACATCTGTGTTTAATTGGTATAAAAAAATAAAATAAAAACATTGAACAATGTGTGTTTGAAATTGATGCAATAAATTAGTGTTTATTGTGCATAAAATCTGATGATCTGCTAGTTTTGTGAATTGTTTTGTAAAAAGATGGGCGTTATTTTTAAGCGATCACAAAACGAAACTAAAATTGATTATTCTTGTCTCATATTTGAGCATATGAATGTCTGCTTTTTTTAAACAACATATATTTTTGGCTTCATTTGAAGAAATGCGGCCAGTGCTTTGACAAAAGAATGGCCCTAAATGGCTTGGTGTTCCTATAAATAATAGTTTTCCTTGTTCTTGGCAACCTTTGAGGCATAGCACCTAGTATACAGCAGCCCCTAAGGTGCCTTTACAATTTATCTGGTCCTTCGCCTCAGAACATTCATCACAATGTAAAACACAGTACCTATGCAATACATCACAGACTGACTACAGGGCCTGAGTAAATCAAAACTACAATGCCCTTGACGTTTGCATTAGACCCATAAATACATATTTTGTGTCCATGCCCGGTGGATGGTGTGAGACCTTTGTTGACCAGACTAACCCCGTCTTTTTGTGTGAACGCGGCTTATGCCTGCAGTCATGTGTTTAAGTGAAGCTCTAAGCATCTGTGAGGCGATTCCTGGTAATGTGACAGCAGCTTTGACTGTCGGCTCTGATGTGACCGAGCAGTGATTTATTGCATTTACCTGTTCAGTGGCTTCGGTCCAGACTTGGTGTGTTCTCTGTACGCTGTCAGACACCTTGTTGAGTCATGTCTCCTGTTTTAAAGTCTTCCACCAGATATATTTGCAAAAAGTCAACAACAAGCCGTGATGACCACACCTAAGTGCTGTCATGTAAAGAAATAGCGCGTGCAAAGAGGGGTGTAAAATGCATTATAGATGTAGCAAAGGGGAATACTCCTAGGAGGGGAACTTTCCCTTATTATCAGCAACGAGTGACTGCGTTTGACTTTTAGATTGACTTAACAGCTTGAGCTCAGCCGTGGTGCTCAGATGCTTCCAGCTGGTTTCCACATAAGCACTGGCCCAGTCTGCAAAAAAAAACGTCCAAGGCCACTTTTATCTTGTTCTTTCATGTTCTCCAACACTGAGCTACCTTCAGTGAAACTAATTTTTTTATTTTAACGATTTAAATCAGTAGGTCTGTTCCCACCCAAGGAGAATAGAAATGTTATTTTATCTGCTGTTTAGAAATCCAGCAGCAAGATTTGGGGAGGAAGAAGAAAAAAAGAACAAATGCTAAACTGATTTTTTTTTTGTGCCCTTTGCATGCTTGATGAATAAAAAAAAAGATATTTCCTTGGGAATAACTTTCACAACAGAACTGGGCCTGTTGTTAGCCTGCCGGATACAAGCAGCTGAAAACCTGCCACAAGCAGAGGGTGCAGTGTGGGCAGTGGATTAAACACAAAGCCTTGGGCGTGTAAAATAAACTACTCCAAATTGATCTGGCCTGTGCTGATTTTACTGAGAATGCTGCTAATAGCTTTTCATTAGCACAAGTCCAATGCCTTCATACTTGGTTAATGGACTTTACAAAGGTTTGAACCTTTACACAAGTCAATAGGGGTTATTCAGTTTTCCACTTATTTGCACTGTTTCAGTAAGTTTGAGCTGGAGTGAGCTTTTTATTCTTACATTTTCGAACATTAAAGAGAGTAAAATAGAAAAATGATCACGTGGTGTTTGGACATCTGCACTGAATTGCACAAAAGAATATTTTCACTTTCATATTGTGAATCTGATTTCTTTTTTTCATGGAACTACTCGTGAATAACACGAATTAACACTAAAACTTTCTCACATATTATCACTCAACACAAAGTTTTTAACACTAGACTCTGTGTCACCAAACGGGTTTTCACTAAACTCTCGGTCATGTGCTCATACAGTTTGCACTACTTCTCATACTTGCACTAATGTCTGTATTACATCACTGCCTATAATCATAATACTGTTTACATTCTCTGTTTACATTTATTAATACTGTTTACTTTTATTACTACTGCTTACATGTAATTACTACTGTTTACATTTATTTACACTACTCTAATATCTACACCACTGCTGGTACATATACAGTGTGCTCTGAACGGTCTTATTTAGGGATGCCCAATGTGCCTTACTGCATATGCCACTTTTTGCCTCTACAACAACATCAACTACTACCTCATACATATACTGTGTACATTGACTCATACGCTGCTTTGCCACTTTGCAAATGTCAATGCTAGAAACCTTTAGTTTATTTTAGTTATACTTTTTATACTCTTTTTTTATACCACTATGCAAAAAAAACTCAGGACAGTGTTAGTTTTACTATTTTTATGCTTATGTCTATTATTATATGTTTCAGTGTTTCAATGTTTAGATGTTTACTGTTGCACCGAGGGACTGAGAGAAACGCAATTTCGGTCCTGTGTATGTCCTGCACTGTACATATTGCAGATCTGACAATAAAGTTGACTTTGACTTTGACTTTGACTTTGAATGTGTTCTAAGCTGGATGCATCAAAGCACCGAACTCTGAACATCAGCATAATAAGCTCTCCCAAGTTGCAATCGACTCTACAGCTCTATTTTTAGAGAAGTTTTCATTACAAAAAAAATAAAAAAAATTGGAGAAAAAAGTTCTGCTCATCAGGAGATTAAAACAAGTGTTGGTTGTCAAGTGAGACCAAAACAAACAAACAAACAAACAAACAAAAGAAAAAATAACTTGAGAATGCTAATGCTGGAAACCATCAGAGTATTGATATGCTGTGAGGAAAAATAAGACTTGTTTGAGTTTGAAATTGAAATGCTGACGTAAAGAACTTGGATGGTAGGGGGTCACCATCATGTAGATGACTGAGTGAATATTCAGCAGGTGATGCTACGCTGCTGGAAGCCACAGACTATGATGACCTTCAGGGATTAGTTTAAATGCTGAGCTGCAGCTGTAAGAGTGAGAATATCTTACAGACTGAACATGAAGTTTGCACGTTAAGCAATTGTACAAAAGATTGATTAAATGGCTAAATGATTTTAATTGGTCAGTATGTATCAGGCACTTTTAAAAAGCCATCAATCATCTATGCCTGTACATACTTAGTCCACACAAGGTAGAAAAATTAAAATGCAGCAACAGCCGCCTCAAGCAGCTCATGGTAGCTCAAATAGTACTTTATATCGACCGTCAGCCTCCCTGATTTCTAAAGATCAGCATCAGCATTAGCCACAGAAAAACTCGTTGATTGACACGGTTTTGTTGGTTTTTACTGACAGGGCAGAAATTTCATGCATGTTTGACTAAGAATCCACTTTCTTTTTGGCCATTTTGAAAATAGAATAAAATATATATCCGTTCATTCTCAATCAGTTCATCTGGACAGTTTCTTTTTAGCAGAAACGTTTCACCCTCACTCCAGAGGGCTTCCTCAGTCAGAGGATATAATATATAGAATATATAATTTTGAAGGATGACTATATATACAGTAGTTCCTCGCTACATCACGGTTTGTTTGTTGCAGACTCGCTCTATCGCGTTTTTTCGAAATAAGATTTGACATGACACATAAATGGCTGATTGATGGATGAGCCGCATGATCGGCATGGAATTTTTATTTAAAATATATTGTTTTTAAATATTTAGCACCTCCTGCACCTTTGTGTAGTTCTTATTGCAGGATAAACTTCCTGCTGTAGCTGATCAGCTGTTCACCATGAAGGACAGGGAAGTAGGCGTGGCCAAGAGCGCTTGCAGGTGGCAAAGACCAGAGGAGGCAGGGAGCTGAAATCATGACATTCAGTGCTCTTTTAGAGTGTTTAGTTTAGTAATGTTGTTTAGAATATTGCAAGAGTGTGGGAAGGGTTTAAAACATGATTTTACACATATATATATATA